>PVKM010004882.1:0-50201 GCA_004027735.1 Carollia perspicillata | reverse complement strand
ATGACCTACTCACCATCTCATTCCCTCAGCAGGCTCCTCTGGCACTGACTGCTCTTGCCTTCTGGTCCTCCCAGACAAAATGGCCCAAGGCAAGGCCTGTGGTTGACAACTCAGTGATTGGTGAGATGACCTCCATGGACAGGAAAGGATAAGTCCATCCAGGAGCCATAGAAGCCACCTAAAAGCTGATGTCTGATGCTGAAGAAAACTCTTCTCAAGTGCTCAGAAGCAGCCAAAGCTCAGAGCAAGATGGGATGAGAACATTAAATTCCACAGGAAATGAAAGAAGGATGCAGATAAGTGGTAGATAATTGTCCCAACTGGGACCTAAGGCAGAAATCTGATGCAAATGAAGCCTCAGTGGTTTGCATAAAATAAAATGGGGCAAAATCTTAAAAGCAAGGGAAAATATATAAAGCTTCCTTCAGCTCCATGACTTAGAGTTGCTGTACATTCTTAACAAGGTTGGATTAAGGTTTTTGTGAGCAGAAGTTACCCATGGGTTGAACACAGGAAATGGTTCACCTGTGAACAACTCACTAAAAAATTTCCTGGGAAAGACTTACTGCAAAGCCTGCTTGCTAGGAGGTGGGTTGGCAGGCATTTGGTAGCAACTGAGATGGGTTGGACTGTGGGCAATTTTAGAAGTGGAACCACTGTTGTGGCATTAATAAAAGTTTGAACAATACAGAAATGTTGGGAGGAGTAGACATTGATTCTCCCATAGGCTAATAGCCCAAATACAGCTATTCTAGTAATTTTGGTATGTTTCATTACAGTCTTTTCTTCTATGTTTTTTTTGTGATCATTCTGTGCAAATTTTTTATGTTGTTTTCTCCTCAAATGAGCTCTTCATGTTATCACTGTAAAAATTATTGTTATTAAGTAGCACTGTATCCCAATAAGTTTGTGTGTCCTGTTTTGGTATGTTCCTTGTTGAACATTTGGGTTATTTCTAATTTTTCATTATTATAATTATATTTGTGCATAGGGCTATTTTCTTTAAGGTTATTTTCTTAGAAAAAATCCTCAGCAGTACAGTTTGCACGTAAAAAAGCACACCCACTTGAGAAAATTTTGTTTAAAATTACTGACTGACTTTCTCAAGTAGTTCTCCACTACAGATCCCACTTTATAGCAGTGGCTTTGGCTTCTTTTTCTTTGTTACATTCTGATCCTGTTCATTCATTCATTCGTTCGTTCATTCATTCATTCATTCATTCATTCATTCAACAGTCATTGAACCCCTGCTGTGTACCAGGAATTATTGTGTGCATAGTGGAAACAAAATGAATCTGATATATTCTGACTGCTCAGAGAGCTCACAATCCAGAAGAGAAGGCAGGGAATGAACCATTATAGTTTGCGTGGTTGAAGGTGGAGCCAGGTATCATATTCTTCTGTCTGCTACTGCCCAGAGTCTGTCACAGCTGAGCAGCCCTTGTAGAAACATCTGCAGCTCTGCTCTCACCAGGCCCAGATTCCCGCTCCTTGGTCCCACTGTCAACAGGAGCGTCCCCCATGCCTCTCCTTTCCCTAGAATCCCTCTCTTTCTCAGTGCCTCCTTGGACCCTCATATTCATACCACAGAACTCTCAGTTCTTCTGAGTCCATGAGTGTGCCTTCAGCATCCTACTTAAGCCATTCCACTTCATTCACACTTATTGTGGAGTTGAGTTGTTTAACCCACTCCATACTACAGTGTTTCTGACTTTCTCTGCAGCACAGAGACTCCCAGAGCCTCTGGGCTGTTTTCTCTATGCACAAGTTTTTGAGCACCCAGACTGGGGTGCAGAGAGGATATTTGGGTAAAGGCAGCAGCAGTGTGGCAGAGATATACGGACACCCTTTAGAGCATTTCTGCCATCACTGTGCCCCATGGACAGTAGACTTGGGGAAAAGATGTGGGCAATGGCCTTTTAGAGAATTAAATAAATGCAGATATTTCAGGGACCAGAAGATTGTTTCCTTGCAACTTTGTTAGGTGGAAGCTGCTGGCCTGAATTTTTAAACTTTTAAACATTTTTTTCTGTCTCATACCCCATTTTGAGGTAAAAATTGTTTATTCAGTTTTATTCATTTTTTTTCCCAACTCTAGCACAGAGGCAAAGTTGATAAGAAGGAAGTAGTTTCTCCCCAGTCCCAGAGGACTGTAACAGTAACACTTTAGCTTGCCTCTAATTACAGCCACCATGACAGTTCATATGTTGTAGCAATAAAAATAACCATAAACCTTACATAATCATTAAAGTTAAGCAAACAGCTCCTCACTGCATCATAATGTACAGGTAGTTGCTAATAATCCAGGAACAGCATTGGGGCATTCAAGGAACATCTTTCCTATCTTCATAGTTTCTTAAACAACTTTAGAGACATATTTTTATTAAGTATATGCAAGGCAGATGATCTTAAACCTCAAGAAGAGTGTGCATAATAATTGTGTACTCTTCTAATACCCTCAAAAGACCTATTCAGAGTCCATTCTGAAAGACAATAATATATCAAGAAGTTCTGCAAACTTCCTCCTAATGAAGACATGCCAATTTGAGACCAAGAATGTGGCCTCAAAGGACAAAATAACCACCGCTCTCAGTCTCTCAGTGTTTTGCTACTTTATTTCAGAGTGATTCAAAATCTAATTAAATTTCTAAACTCTAATGAAATTACAGAAGAAAAATCATTTAGGGTTATATTATGTACAATTACTCACAGCTGAAAATTACAGTTACCCTCTTTCACCATGATGGAGTCTCTTGGGAAAACCCTTGTTATTTATCCACCATATAAATCTGACAGTTCTCTACTATTTACAGGTTGGAGGTAAAGCTGAATTAATTAAATGTATATATTCTGAATCGCAACAGATAGGTGGGAGGGAGAAAGCATGTGGGCTGATATTACCTGTGTGAGAAATTCTGGGATAGGGTGAGTCAAGACTGACACTGGATTTATTCTCATTGGAAGACACTCTCAGAGTATGTAATCTCTTGGGAGCAGAAGCATTGCACATGGGACAGGGAGGGCAAAACGTTAGATGATATGAGTTCAGGGTGTGGGATGTTCCTTCCAAATTCTGTTTGGCGTTGAGAATCTAAGTTTATTTTTCTGTAGGTAAGGTAAGACCTTGCCACCACAAGTTTGCTTAAGGATAGTGGCCTGAACTTCTATTTTTAAAAGATTCAGTAACTTGATCAAGCAATGCTAATGTAAATACTCAGAATCTTTTTGAGTCTTTAGCATCTGGTTAACAATTTCATGAAATCCATCTGCTTGAAGTCTTTAGTTGCTGTAATTAGAGAGACTTGAGAATGTCTCCATACTGGCAAGTATAGTCTAGCACTGCACCAAGATTAGCTATGAAGACTTGGACTTTCAGGAATATAGACTAAGTAATTTGGATCTTTCTCCTCAATAAAAATAAACAGAAAGCTAGACAAAATGTATTTTTAAATATGTTTGAAGTTATCAGAGAGCTAATAAGGCAATGAAGAAACATAAGAACAAGATCTGGGAGAACTAACTCCGAATGAGCCTGGAGTTTGAAAAGTTTATCTCATAGAGCTATCTTTCAGTCCTAAAAAAGGTGGCTGGGAGGCTGAGAAATGAAGAAAGCTGTCAATACATTTGGGTAGATAGAACTCAGACCTCCTAATTCCTAGGAGAAATGCTGAACCAAAAGTCAACCAGCCCTCAAAAGAACTGAAGTCAAGCTTTAATTCATCCTTGTCTCTGACACTGCACTTAGGTGTCGGAGTTTTTGCTAGTGAAATATAGAAGACTATGAAAAGCAATATAAATTGACCTAAAGAAATATGACATTATCCTAGGCATTAAATTATTTTGTTTCTATATTCTTTTTTATTTTAATTGTTGTTCAAATATAGTTTTCTTCATTTTACCCTCACCCCAGCCCATGCCCCTCTCAGCCCTCCCCACCTCCCTCCCATTTCCACCCCACCACCCTTGATTTTGTCCATGTGTCTTTTATACTTGTTCCTGCAAACCCGTCACTCCTTTCCCCTGAAACTCCTACCATTCTCCCCTCTGGTCAATGTCAGCCTGTTCTCAATTTCAGTGTCTTTGGTTATATTTTCCTTGTTAGTTTGTTTTGTTGACTAGTTCCTGTTAAAGGTAAGATCATATGATATTTGTCTTTCACTGCTTGGCTTATTTCACTTAGCATAATGCTTTCCAGTTCCATCTAATGTGTTGAAAAGGGTAGGAGCACCTTCATTCTTTCTGCTACATAGAATTTCATTGTGTAAATGTACCATAGTTTTTTTAACCATTAATTTACTGATGGGCACCTAGGCTGCTTCCAGCACTTGGCTATTTTAAATTGTGCTGCTATGAACATTGGGGTGCATAGGTTCTTTTGGATTGGTGTTTCAGGGTTCTTAGGGTATAATCCTAGCAGTGGAATTGCTAGGACTTCTAGGAATTGCTAGTAGAATTCTGGGTCAAAAGGCTGATTCATTTTTAGTTTTCTGAGAAAATTCCATAGTGTTTTCCATAGTGGTTGTACCAGTCTGCAATCCCACTAAAAGTGCACTAGGGTTTCCTTTTCTCCACAACCTCCCCAACACTTGTTTGTTGCTTTGTTTATGATGGCCATTCTGACTGGTGTAAAGTGCTATCTCATTGTGCTTTTACTTTTCATCTCTCTGATAGCTAGCGATATTGAACATCTTTTCATGTGTCTCTGAATCCTCTGTATGTCCTCCTTGGAGAAGTGTCTGTTCAAGTTCTTTACCCACTTTTTAATTGGGTTGCTTGTCTTCTTAGAGTGGAATCACTTAAGTTCTTTGTATATTTTGGAGATTAACCCTTGTCTAAGGTATAATTCTCAACTATGTTTTCCCATATAGTTGGTTTTCTTTTTATTTTAATGCTGTTTTCTTTAGCTGTGCAGAAGCTTTTTATTTTAATGAGATCCCATTTCTTTATTCTTTCCTTTATATCCCTTGCTCTGGGGGATATTTCAGTAAAAATGTTGCTGCTGGAAATATCTGAGATTTTCCTGCCTATGTTCTCCTCTAGGATTTTAATGGTGTCACGCCTTACATTTAAGTCTTTTATCCATCTTGAATTTATTTTTGTGTATGGTGTAGGTTGGTGCTCGAGTTTTTTTTTTTTTTTTTTTTTTTTGCACATAGCTGTCCAGTTCTCTCAACACCATTTCTTGAAGAGACTATTTTTACTCCATTTTATGGTGTTGCCCCACTTGCCGAATATTAACTGACTGTAGTGACTTGGGTTTATTTCTGGGCTCTCTGTTCTGTTCCATTGGTCTATGTGCCTGTTTTTATGCCAGTACCAGGCCGTTTTGATTACAGTGGCCTTGTAATACAGTTTGGTATCAGGTATTATGATCCTTCCTACTTTGCTCTTCTTTCTCAAAATTGCAGCAGCTATTTGGGGTCATTTGTAGTTCCATATAAATTTTGGAAGTGTTTGTTCTATGTCTGTGAAATATGCCATTGGTACTTTAATTGATATTGCATTGAATCTGTAAGTTTCTTTGGGTAGTATGGACATGTTGATGATGTTAATTCTTCCAATCCATGAACACAGTATACGTTTCCATTTGTTTGTGTCTTCCTTGATTTCATTCTTCAGTGTTGTGTAGTTTTCTGCATACAGGTCTTTTATTTCCTTGGTTAGGTTTATTCCTAGGTATTTTATTTTTCTTTTTGCTATATCGAATGGGATTTTTTTCTTGATTTCTGCTTCTGCTGTTTCATTGTTGGTATACAAAAATGCCTTTGATTTCTGGATATTGACTTTGTATCCGCTGTTTTGCCAAATTCATTTATTAGGTTAAGCAGTTTTTGGGTAGAGTCTATAGGATTTTCCATGTACACTATTATATCATCTGCAAACAGTGACAGTTTTGTTTCCTCCTTTCCGATATGGATGCCTTATATTTCCTTTTCTTGTCTGATTGCTCTGGCTAAAACTTCCAAAACTATATTAAATAGAAGTGGTGAAAATGGACAACCTTGTCTTGTTTCTGATTTTAGTGGAAAAGATTTTAGTTTTTGTCCATTGAGTATGATGTTGGCTGTAGGTCTCTCATATACGGCTTTTATTATGTTGAGGAATTCTCCCTGAATTCCCACTTTGCTGAGTGTTTTTATCATAAATGGGTGCTCTACCTTATGAAATTCTTTTTCCACATCTATTGATAGGATCATGTGATTTTTGTCTTTGCTTTTGTTTGTATGATGTATTACATTTACTGATTTGCGGATGTTGAACTATCCTTGTATCCCTGGGATGAATCCCACTTGGTTATGGTGTTTGATCTTTTTAATGTATTGTTGGATGCAGTTTGCCAATATTTTGTTGAGGATTTTAGTGTCTATGTCCATCAGTGATATAGGCCTGACGTTTTCTTTCTTTGTTGTGTCTTTATCTGGTTTTGGGATTAGGATGATGCTGGCTTCATAAAAAGAGTTTGGGAGTCTTCCATCAATTTGGATATTTTGGAAAAAAATTGAGAAAGATAGGGGTTAGTTCTTTTAATGCTCTGTAGAATTCTCCTGTGAAACTGTCCAGTCCAGGGTTTTTGTGTGTTAGGAATTCTTTGATTACTGCTTCAATTTCATCTGCTGTTATTGGTCTGTCCAGGCTTTCTTTCTGCTTCCTATTCATTGAGTTTTGGAAGATTATATTTTTCTAGAAATGTGTCCATTTCACCTGTGTTTTCAAATTTCTTGGTATACAGTCCTTCATAGTAATTTCTTACAGTCCTTTGTATTTTTGTGGTATCAGTTGTAATTTCTCCTCTTTCATTTATGATTTTATATCTTTGGGTCCTCTCTCTTTTTTCCTTGGTGAGCCTACTTAAAGGCTTGTTGATTTGGAATATCTTTTCCAAGAACCAACTCCTGGATTCATTGATTCTTAGAATTGTGCTTTTAGTCTCCATGTCATTTAATTCTGCTTTGATCTTGGTTATTTCCTTCCTTCTACTTGCCATGGGTTGTTTTTGTTGTTTCTCTAGTTCTTATAGGCATAGGGTTAGGCTGCTTGTTTGAAATATTTTTATCTTTTTAGGTAGGCCTGGATTTCTATGAACTTCCCCCTCAGGATTGCCTTTGCTCTGTCCCATAAGTTTTGGGTTGTTGTGAGTTCATTTTCATTTGTTTCCAGAAATTTTTTTATTTCTTTCTTGATCTCATTTTTGACCCATTCATTGTTTAATGGCATGCTATTCAATCTCCATGAGTTTGTGTGTTTTCGAGTTGTTTCCTTGAAGCTGGTTTTTAGTTTCAATCCCTTGTGGTCAGAGAAAATGCTTGTTATGATTTAAAATTTCTTGAGTTTGTTGAGGCTTGCTTTGTGTCCTGTCATGCGGTTTATCTTTGGAAATGTTCCATGTGCATTTGATAAGAATGTGCATTTTGTTTCTTTGAGATGAAAGGCTCTCTCTATATATATCAGTTAAGTTCATTTGATGTAGGACATTGTTCAATGCCACAATATGTTTGTTGATATTTTGTTTGGAAGATCTGTTCATTTTTGACAGTGAGGTGTTAAAATCTACTATAATTGTGTTGCTGTCAATATGTTCTTTGAAGTCCTCCAAAATTTTCTTTATGTATTTGGGTGCTCCGATGTTGGGTGCATATTGATTTACAATGTTTATGTCTTCTTGATGGTTTCTTCCCTTGAGTATTATGGAGTGACTTTCTATGTTTCTCTCTCTCTCTCTCTTTTTCTTTGGTATTACCATTTTTTTAAATTTTATTTTAATTGTTGCTCATGTACAGTTTTCTGTCTTTTACTCCTATCCCACCCACCCACTCAGCTCTTCCTCTCTCCCTCCCATTTTCACCTTGCCCTAGATTTTGTTCATGTGTCCTTTATATTTGTTTTTGTAAACCCTTCCCCTTTCCCCCTGAAATTGCCTTCCCTCTCCCCTCTGGTCACTGTCAGCCTGTTCTCTATTTCAGTGTCTTTGGTTATGTTTTGCTTGTTTGTTTATTTTGTTGTTTAGGTTCCTGTTAAAGGTGAGATCATATGGTATTTGTCTTTCACCACCTGGCTTATTTTGCTTAGCATAATGCTTCCAGTTCCATTCATGCTGTTGCAAAGGGTAGGAGCTCCTTCTTTCTTTCTGCTGCATAGAATTCCATTGTGTAAATGTACCATAGTTTTTGATGCATTCATTTACTGATGGGCACCTAGGTTGCTTCCAGCATTTGACTATTGTAAATTGTGCTGCTATGAACATCTATGTTTCTCGTTATGACCCCTTTTTTTTTTAAGTCTATTTCACCTCATGTGAGTATTGCTATCCCAGCTTTTTTTCCCTGTCTGTTTGCTTGGAATATTTGTTTACAGCACTTTATTTTCAGTCTGTGTAGGTCTTTTGTTCTGAGGTGGGTCTTCTGTGGGCAGCATATGTGTGGGTCTTGTTTTCTCATCCATTCAGCTATTCTATATCTTTTGATTGGGACATTGAATCCATTTATGTTTAAGGTTATTATTGATAGGTACTTATTCATTGCCATTATTTTGTACCTGTGTTCCTCTCTCTCTCATTTATGTCCTTCCTTTTCTTAAAGCAGCTCCTTTAGCATCTCTTGCAGAGCTGATTTGGTGGAGGTATATTCTGTGAGGCCTCTTTTGTCTGAAGACCTCCTTATTTGGCCTCCCATTTTAATTGAGAACCTTGCTGAATAAAGTAGTCTTGGTTACAGACATTTGGTTTTCATTACTTGGACTATTTTTTGCCATTCTCTTCTGGCTTGGAGCATTTCCATTGAGAAGTCAGCTGGTAGTCTTATTGGGGCTCCCTTGTATGTGTTTTCCTGTTTCTCCCTTGCTGCCTTTAAGATTCTCTTTTTGTGTTGGAATTTTGCCATTTTAATTATGTGTCTTGAAGTGTGCCTCCTTGGATTCCTCTTGATTTGTACCCTCTGTGTTTCCTGGATTTGTGTGACTTTTTCTCTCATCAAATTGGGGAAGTTTTCCATCATTACTTTTTCATATAGGTTTTCTATCTCTTGCTCTTCTTCTCCTTTCTTATCTCTCTTACACAGATCTTATTATGTTTCATGTTGTCTTGCAGCTCCCTTACCACCTGTTTATTCTTTCTGAGCCTCTTTTCCTTTTCTTGCTCTATCTGGGTGTTTTTTTCTACCTTGTTCTCCAGCTTGCTGATTTGATCCTCTCTTTTATCCTGCTTATAAATCCTTCTATTGTGTTTTTTTTTTTATTTCTGAGATTTTACTGTTCATCTCTTCCTGTTTTTGTTTATAGTTTCTATTTCCTTTTTCATGATGATGTAGTTCTCACTCAGTTTCTTGTAGTTGTCTGTGAGTTCCTTGAGCATGTTTTTAACCATTATTTTGAATTCTATATCTGATAGTTTGGTTACCTCCATTTCATTTAGCTCTTTTAATGAGGAGTCTTCCATTCTTTTTGGTTGCATGTTCTTTTTTTGTCTTTCCATTTTAGATGACTCTTTTTGTTTGTTTCTGCTTTTCCTGATGTTTTTCTTTGCTAGCCATTTTTGCAGGGTGTACTTCTATGGTAGGAATTCTATGGGGGTTAGCCATGTGATCTCTTTGATCTCCTTGTTTGGATGCTCTAGGTTTGCCCTTTCTTCTGTTTGTGTGGGCTCTCTTGTTGTACTTGGGTTTTTACCTTCTGTTTGTTCCTTTGTTGTGGTTTTTCTCCCCCAGCAGATATACTGATGTTTGCAGCTCCCACCTACTTGTATATGATCAGTGGCAGAGTGTAGGCAACATGGATTAAGACAGCAGGTGAGTATTTTATGGGATTTAAAGTACCAGCAAGTAGAGAAGAGATAGGAGATTCGTTGGACACATATATCATTAACTGTGATATTTCACCCAACTAGCCACTTTTTATTAAAGGTGAAAGAGAGATAAGACTCTCATTAAAGAGGCGGATGATTGTGAGCTGAATCCAGAAATAGAGAACTTGTGCAATGTTAGATGATGAGATATATGAGATTAAAGGATAGAAAGTAGGTGTAGTGTGAGGGAGAATAGAGTTAACCACAAAAATAATGATGCTCAGGATTAAAGTGAGGTAGACTAAGATCATGGAGGGTTGCTGTGTAGTATGTACAATTGTATGGAACGATAATTATTTATAATTGTACTGGAACAACAATAAAATGACAAGAAATATATGATTTGAATAACCAGAGTAGAAAGTACCTGATCACAAGTTGTGTGTTATTGGAACACAGGTGAAGTGAAAAAAGGATAATTAAAATACAATACAGAGAGAATAAGAAAAACAAGTCAAATGATGCAATTAAACAGAGAAATAAATGAGGAAAAGTAATACAGGAGGAGAAATAAAAAAATACTAAAAAGATAAAAGTGGTAAAAATAATGAAAAATAATAATAATACACACAAACAATAAAATGCCAGCTCTGGAAGATAGTAAAGTGACATTTGTCTCAGTTTTCAGATTTTGGGGTTAGCCCCATGCTCCCCCTTTTGATGTATCTCTGCACCCTTCATAACTCTAGGTCTTATTGTCTACTTGGAGGAGGAAAAAAAGAGATAGGAACCAAAAAGAAAAAAACATAATAATAAGTCTCCTTCTGACTTCAAATCTTTTCAGAGGGTTCTGCTGATCTTCCTAGATGCCATGGGAAGAGGGGTGCTGGGCTTCACTTTTCTCCATTCCTATGGTTTTGAGAGGATGGGAACAAGGTCTGGGCTGCAGTATTCAGTTTCCTAGCCTCTGGTCCAGGTCTTCCATGAGTTGCTAGGCTCAAATCAGCCACTCAGCTGCTCACAGCAGTAGTCAATCTCAGGCGCACTGTTTCATTCAGCTACTCAGCCTCTGAGCGTGTAGCCCAAGACAATGCAGTTGCACAGTTCCACTCAGCTGCTCAGTCTTGGGTGTGCAGCTCCAATCTACCTTGGGCACTCAGCAGGAGAAAAGCAGGATGCATGGTTCCACTTGGTCACTCAGCCTCTGGGTGTGCAGCTGAAATCACCCTCAGGGCAATCCAGCCGCTGCTCCAGAGTTCCATACAAAGCAGCTGCCCACTGTTCTCAACGAGGACATGGCTTTCCACACAGCCTAACTATCCAACCACTCTGAGACTAGCCGAGTCAGAGTCCAACATGGCTCAACTCCTCTCTTCTCCAGGTGTCACCTGGCACCTCAATTTCTATGGTGCCAGCATCCACAGTCCCAGCAGATGTGTATCGCCTCTGTGTGTCTCCCACTTTGTCTCTATTCCCCCCAGCAACTTCCATCATCCAGGTCCCTTCCAGTCCCTGGCTGCCCTACCTGTTCTGGTAGGGAGAGGGAGCTAGTCATCTAACTCCCCTCCCTGTATCCTGTGGCAGGCACCAGGATTGGGGCAGCAGCAGCCTTGGTCCCCGTGCAGAACCCAGGGACCTTACTGACCCAGCACAATCTCCTCACTGTCTGTTTTTCAATGTTATCTGCAATTTTTGGCCTCCAAACTTCATATAAGCTGGGATTCCATTGGCTGTTCACTCTGTTCCTCAGATCGGCTGGGTGTTCCAGCTGGGCACAGGGAGAACTGGGCTCCACTACCACCTCCCTCACTGCCATCTTCTTAATCTCCATTAAAAAAAAAACATAACCAGGTGTCAAACTTTATTAAATGTATTTTCTTGATCAGATGATCATGTAATTTTTCTCCTTTGATTCACAAATGAAATAAATTATATTGATAGAATTTTTAAAATCATTTCTGGGTCCTTTGAACAACCCTATTTGGTCACAGTTTAATAGTTATTTTTAAGTAAGCAATTAAATTTGATTTATCATTTTATGTAAAACTTTTATATGTGTATTTATATTTATATATATATTTTTACTGCCCTTATTTGGTTTTGGCATCCAAAGTATACAAGCTTTTATTAATTTAATTTAATTTTTTAAAAATTATTTTATTGTTCAATTACAGTTGTCTGCATTCCCTCCCCTGACCCCAGCCAAACCCACCTCCCTCCCTTGCTTCCACCCTGCACCTTGGTTTTGTCCATGTGTCCTTTGTAGTAGTTCCTGAAAACCTTTCTCCCCATTATCCCCTCCTACCTCCCCTCATGTTACTGTCAGATTGTTGTTCTTAATTTCAATGTCTCTGGTTATATTTTGTTTGCTTTTTTGTTTTGTTGATTAGGATCCATTTAAAGGTGAGATCATACAGTATTTGTCTTTCACCACCTGGCTTTGTTCTTTTTTTCTTAACATATTTTATTGATTATGCTATTACAGTTGTCCCATTTTTGCTCCTTCACTCCCCTCCACCTTGCACACCTGCTCCCACCCACATCCCCCCCTTTAGTTCATATCCATGGGTTATACATATAAGTTTTTTGGCTTCTAGATTTCCCATACAATTCTTACCCTCCCCCTGTCTATTTTCTACCTACCATCTATGCTACTTATTCTCTGTACCTTTCCCCCTCTCTCCTCCTCCCCCTCCCCTGTTGCTGACCCTCCATGTGATCTCCATTTCTGTGGTTCTGTTGCTGTTCTAGCTGCTTGCTTGGTTTGTTTTAGTTTTTGTTCTAGGTGTGGTTGTTAATAAGTGTGAGTTTGCTGTCATTTCATATAGTAATTATACATTTTTTGTCTTCTTTTTCTTAGATAAATCCCTTTAACATTTTATATAATAAAGACTTGGTGATGATGGACTCCTTTAACTTGACCTTATCTGAGAAGCACTTTATCTGTCCTTCATTCTAAATGAAAGCTTTGCTGGATAGAGCAATCTTGGATGTAGGTCCTTGACTTTCATGACTTGGAATACTTCTTTCCAGCCCTTCTTGCCTATAAGGTCTCTTTTGAGAAATCAGCTGACAGTCTGATGGGAACTCCTTTGTAGGTGACTGTCTCCTTATCTCTTGCTGCTTCTAGAATTCTCTCCTTCATTTTAATCTTGACTAATGTAACTATGATGTGCCTTAGTGTGTTCCCCCTTGGGTCCACCTTCTTTGGGACTCTCTGAGCTTCCTGGACTTCTGGGAAGTCTATTTCCTTTGCCAGCTTGTGAAAGTTCTCCTTTATTATTTGTTCAAATAACTTTTCCACTTGTTGCTCTTCCTCTTCTCCTTCTGGTACCTGTATAATTCGGATGTTGGAATGTTTAAAGATGTCCTGGAGGTTCCTAAGCCTCTCCTCATTTTTTTGAATTCTTGTTTCTTCATTCTTTTCTGATTGGATGTTTCTTTCTTTCTTCTGGTCCACCTTGTTGATTTGAGTCTCCCAGTTTCCTTTCCATCACTACTGATTCCCTGTACATTTTCCTTTATTTTTCTTAGCATAGCCTTTATTTTTTCATCTAATTTGTGACCAAATTCAACCAATTCTGTGAGCATCTTTATCACCAGTGCTTTGAACTGTGCATCTGATAGGTTGGCTACCTCTTTGTCATTTAGTTGTATTTTTTTTCTGGAGCTTTGATCTATTATTTCACTTGGGCCATTTTTTTTTTGTCTTGATGTGCCTGTTATATAGTGAGGAGCAGAGCCTTAGGTGTTCACCAGTGTTGGGTAATCCACATAGCTGGGTTATGACGCTGTATGTGGGGAAGGGGTCTGAGAGGGAACAATGGTGCTTGTTCCACTCTCTGCCAAATTTCAGTCACTTCCTGTGCTTCCCACAAGCAAATTGGGCCCTTCTGGTGCTAATTACCATGTGGGTGAATTTGTGTATGTTCTAGGACCCCATGGGTTTCTCCAATGACCTTTCCTGTGAGGCTCTGAGTTTCTCCCTGCTGCTTCAACCCCCACAGATGTTTTCAATCAGTGGTTTGTGGCTTTATTTTCCAGAGCTGCAACCCTGCATTATGGGGTCTCTCCCACTCCCCCATTGTTTTGCCTGGTTTATCTGAGCACAAATGTGGGACCACCCACTCCACCAACTGCCACTGCAGTCTTGCCAGCCAGCTGCAGCCTTGGGCACCCCATTCACAATCTGCCACCTTACTGGGTCTGCCAGCCACCGCATTGCTGGGAACCCTTTTGCTCCTGCTGCCTGACTTCACCTCTCCCTCTGGTTTGCATGATTGTGTCTTCTTTAACTCCTTGGTTGTCTGACTTCCATACAGTTCAATTTTCTGTCAGTTCTGGTTGTTTTTTGTTTTTAAATTGTTGTTGTCCTTCTTTTGGTTGTGCAAGGAGGCACAGTGTATCTACCTACACCTCCATCTTGGCCGAAAGTCTCTACCACCTGGCTTGTTTCACTTAGCATAATGCCCTTCAGTTCCATCCCTGCTGTCACAAAGGGTAGGAGCTCCTTCTTTCACTCTGCTGTGTACTATTCCATCATGTATACATACCATAGTTTTTTTATTCATTCATTTACTGATGGGCACTTAGGTTGTTTCCAGCACTTGGCTATTGTAAATTGTGCTGCTATGAACATTGGGGTGCATAGGTTCTTTTAGATTGGTGTTTCAGGGTTCTTAGGATATAATCCCAGCTATGGCATTGCTGGATCAAGAGGCAGTTCCAGTTTTAGTTTTCTGATGAAATTCCATACTGTTTTCCACAGTGGCTGCCCCAGTCTGCATTCCCACCAACAGCGCATTAGGGTCCCCTTTTCTCCACAAACTCTCCAACGCTTGTTGTTTGTTGCTTTGTTTATGATGGCCATTCTGACTGGTGTGAAGTGGTATGTCCTTGTGGTTTTAATTTGCATCTCTCTGATGGCTAGCGATGCTGAGCATCTTTTCATATATCTCTGGGCCCTCTGTATGTCCTCCTTGAGGTGTCTGTTCAGGATTTTTGTCCATTTTTTTAATTGGGTTTTTTGTCTTAGAGTGGAGTCATGTGAGTTTTTTATATATTTTGGAGATAAAACCCTTGTCTGAGGTATCATTGGCAAATATGGTTTCCCATACAGTCGGTTCTCTTTTCATTTTAATGCTGTTTTCTTTAGCCATGCAGAAGCTTTTTATTTTGATGAAGTCCCATTTGTTTATTCTTTCCTTTATGTTCCTTCCTCTAGGGGACATATTGGTGAAAATATTGCTGCATGGAATATGTGAGATTTTCCTGTCTATGTTCTCCTTTAGGACTTTTATTGTGTTGTGTCATGACTAATATTTAAGCGTTTTATCCACGTTGAGTTTATTTTTGTGTATTGTGTAAGTTGGTGGTTGAGTTTCCTTTTTTTTTTTTGCATTTAGAGTTACATCTTAATACATGAGCATAAATAAAAGAACTAAAAAAATTTACACAGATACAAAATTAGTACTACCCATGTATAATACACATCCTTATTTTTCCCTCAAGAATTTGGGCAAAAAGTGTGCATTATACACAGCAAACTATGGTATATTTTCTCTCTCAAAGCTCTAACAATATTTTCCTTTTCTATAATATTATTTAATTTTAATAAAATATACTGCTCCTACCTGAATATATGCTTCTTAACAATCCAGAGCCATTCCAGTCTGAAATCATTAATCTTTATTTCTGAGAAATTTAATTTATTATTTCTTCAAATGCTCCTCAATGTCTTCTTCCTCAAATACTCCAATTATATTGATGTTGACTCTTTAACTTCTAGGCTCCAAGCTTCTAAACATTTATTGATTATTCTTTTACTCATTTATGATGTTTTCAGAGGAAGTTCCTAAACTTTTTAAAGTGCAATAATTAATTGTTCTGATGTCCCTTTCTTTTATTCATTTCCTTTATAGTGTTTCATATTTATATACTTTTATACCCAGTGACTCTGTTTTTATTCTTTCTCACTACTGCTTGTTCCTGTTTTCCACTATCGTCCCTTACTTCTCTGGATATATTTTTTATGCTTATGTTAAATTATTGTGTTTATTTCCTGCTTCATTAACTCTAATTTCTCTGTCATCATGTGTTTGGGTTTTCTATTTTTCACACTCAGCATTCAGGCTTTTTGGGTATCTCTTATTTTCCCCCATGAACTCATCTTATTTTGAGATGATCAGCTGGCTGCCTTGGTCAGCAATGTGTGGTGAAGGAGTGGCAAAATCCTAGCTCCTTTTTGCCTTCCTAAATGAGTTGGGAACTTCCTCTGGCTTTATGATCTGGATGCAAGCACTGCTTATCTGCATGCTTTCTCTACTCCTAAGCCATTAAGCATTGCTGTCATGGGACTGCTCTATAATTTGGCCCTCTTCTCAGTTCTAGGTATCAACTGGCTTCCATGCTGTAGGTATATGTGTGTGCAGAGTAGGAAAGGGGTGGAGGTAGTGTTAGAATGTGCTCAGGGGCAGGACAATCAACTGTATTTTTGCTTCACCCAGGCAATTTACATGAGGGAAGATCAAGCAGAGACCTCCAGTGAGCCTAAACCTAGTGTATGGTGCCTGGGCTTTTCAGCTCCAGGCCACCATTTCCACATGCACATATTGAGACTCAGATACCTTCTGTTCCCACAAAGATTTCTTACAATTTTCAGTGTAGAAGTTAGAGATTAACCAGTTTTCTCCTCACTTTTCTGTGAGAAGCCCTGTGCTGGTCTACAAGGGACCTTATGCCAGTCTAGAGGGAATATGTGGTAAGTCACCTGCTGTTTCTCTCAGTACAGATTTATAGTATTCAATTTATAGGTCATTCACAATTGGGTTCATTTATAAATCAACATCACAAAAAATTACAACATCAACCACTTACATTTACAATGCTCCCATCATTGTTTTAGGAGGCAGATATGTATTAATTCACATACTCTTCATAAACACCTTAAGAGCACATTTTTATTTCTCTTTTACAAATAAAGAAACTAAGAAGCAGAGAGGTTAAGTTTAAGGTTAAGACCATATGGTCCTCAAGTCTATGCTCTTTATCACTACATTATAACTAACTAAATTTCTTTTTAAAAAGCTTGACTCAATCCCAACACTATTTCTGTTTCCAAAATTTTTGCCTTATTTTTGTCCTGTGTTAGTAAGCAACATCTTATGGGAGTATTACCTAAGCAGTTAAATTTTGGGGTTTGTTTAGGTAAGAAGATATTTTTCATGTAAATCAATTTTTAGAATCTTTATTTCAATGATAACATTTGTTAATACAAATGAAGTTACTATTTGTACTAAATTCTTGTGATTCCTGGGCAGAATTCAATTTGCAAATTAAGAATTTGTAAATGACTCAAGCCTCACATCCTAGGCAGAGAAACCAGGAAAAATTTTAATTCCTTCTGACAAAATGAGGTAGAAGTGAGTCCTCCCCAACCTTTGCAACCTTCTCTAAGAAGCTTCCTGTATCACCTAAGATGCCCATGTAATGGACAATCCATTACTCAAGGTTGAAGTAAAAAATGGGGCATCTGGGTGGTTTGCATTTATGCTGGTCTTTAAACTTGATAAATGCTAACTTTTGCAACCTTCTAAGAGATAATGGGCTGAGAATGAAGTTCCTCTTTTTAATAGTAAAGGAAATATTGCATGCATCATAGTTCCCTAATTCTCACACACCCTGTAGGTGGCCAAGTGTGGATAAAACTGAAGGCCCAGCCTGAGAAAGAAGCTCTGCCCCCATGAGCTCCCTTTGAACTGGGCTCCTAGCAAGCATGCATAGGTTTCCTTGGTGAGGAGCCCTTGAGCCAAAGGAGCTTTTAGATGTTGAACATTGCTTTAGTCCATGGCTTTCCCAAGTCACAGCAATGACTACCCAGTTCCTTAGCTCCCATGAGGCACTGGCAAAAAATTGAAAATGAAAGTTGCTTTTGGGTTTTGGTGGTTTCATTATTTCAAGATTAATTACTTTAATAATGAAATTTGCATTAGTACCTTAGTGGATTTTATACTTTTTATCATGACCTGGCCATATTTGAGAAAATTTAAAATCACAATATTATTCTTGGGTCAGCAACAGAACTGTGTACAGTCATGCAGAGATAAGGAAAGGAATTAAACCATATGTAAAGGCATAAATATAATTTTTCTAATGAGGAAATAATATTAAAACAACATATGTATATGTATGTATGGTGAGATTGGGTCACATTTATCTATATGATTCCCTGTGGCCCACTCCTAAATGCACACATGTTCTTACTTTACTTTATTACTTCTGCTACCCATAGTTCGAAGTTGCATTGTCTTTTAATTGCAAAAGGTTTTAGACAAGTGGGCTGCACCACTGACCATATTTGCCTACAACTTGAACTTTCTTCTTTCCCTGGAAATAGGTATTTATACATACTTGCTTAGTGAAACTCAAGCAAAGTGATAAAAATAAAATTATACATTTACTTGTGCATGCTTTCCTATCTGCTTACTAGTTCAATTCTGGCTGGTTCATGACTTTTACATGTCATTTTGATTTTTAATTTTTGATAATTGTGTGATGAACATCCTTGTATATATGTTGTTATAAATCTGTTCAATCATTTTCTTAAACTATATTCCTTAAAGTGTAATTAATAGGTCAAAACATGTGTAAATCTTTGAAGCTGTTGATAGTTATGACTAGAATGATTGAAACAACTTAAATTTCTATTAACACAACCTTGCTTGTATTACTATTTGTATTAATTACATTTTAATTATGCAATTTTTAATAAATATCAAATTTTTCATTTTATATATAGGTTATAAATTAGGAGCCAATATAATTTTTTATTGAAAGCATTTGGCCTTGTCAAACCTTTGAGAGTGAAAGGGGATGCTATTATAATTGCACTAAGTTAATGAGCATAAACCAGGATTTACCTGGAAAAAAGTCAGCATACACTCTTCCTACTAATGAAGCATGGTAATAACACAAATACCCATGTACTCACCTCACAAAAAGAACTAAAACATTACCTCTGCAGTCTATCTGCCTCTTCTTATCCTCTCCCTTCACTCTCCTGAATGTTGTATTTATTATTCTAATGATTTGTTAAAATATTATTCAATGAAAAACATATATGTATTCTCTAGAGTCTTTATTGTTTAGTTTTGCTTGTTTCTGTGGCTCGCAAAAATGATATCATTCTGTTTGTTATCTTTTACAATTTGATTTCTGACACAATATTATTTTTCTAAGATTCATCCAACTTACCTATGTTGCTGTAGTTTATTCAATTTCATAGCTAAGCAATATATAGCATCAATTATTTATCCCTTCTCCTATTAATAGGTTTCATGGTTCTTTCAAGGTCTTTTAGCTTTACAAATCATGTCCTATAAATATTTTTTTCTGTGTCTCTGAATGTATATGTCTAAAAGTGTCCCTGGTTATTTCTCCAGGAACAGAAATGTTGGATTACATGATACAGACATCTTCAGCTCTACCAGGGTACAGAAAATTGCTTTCAAAGATGCAGTGCCTTATCTTTTCACCTTCTCAAATTAACCTTATGACAACCTAAGATTTTTTTTGTTTTTATTGAGATATAATTGAAGAAAATATACAGGGTGGGGGGAAAGTAGGTTTACAATTATTCATGCAGAAAATAGTGTAATATTCATAACAATACAAGAATAAATCTGTGTTTCACATACACACAACCATAAACCTATTTTTTCCCCACCCTGGGCATTTAAGTTATACAAAATTATGTTTGGATATACATAATACATAGCAAAATAATCACCACACTCATGCTAATTATCTATCACCTCATATAACTATGATTTTCTTCTTTGTATGTGTTATGAGAACACATCATCTCCCCCCTTTTTAGCAAATTTTAAGTATACAATATGGTATTATTAACTATAGTCATTATGCTGTGCATTAGATATCCAGAACTTATTATTAATCCTGCATCTATTGACCATCATCTCCCCATTTTCCTCTCCCCTCAGTCCCTGGCAATCACCAATCTACTCTCTGCTTCTGTAAGTTTTAGTAATTTAGTAATTTAGATTTCATATGCAAGTGAGATCATACAGTGTTTTCTTTCTTTGTCTGGCTTATTTTACTTGGCATAATGTCCTCCAGTTTCATTCAAGTGTCACAAATGTATTAAACAAAAATTTTATTGTTATCAATCTAAAAAGTGGAATATGATTCTCACTTTGTTCCTGATTATTAATGTGGTTGAGTACAAAGCTGCACTGACACTATAGATCAGTTTGAGAAGACTTGTCATCTTTAAGATATTTAACTTTTTCTAGATACAATTACACACTTTTTGTTTGTATAGGTATTCTTTTTTAATATTTATTTTATTTTTTTAAGATTTCATTTGTTTATTTTTAGAGAGGGGAAGGCAGGGAGAAAGAGAAGAAGAGAAACATCAGTGTGTGGTTGCCTGTTACAAGCTCCCTACTGTGGACTTAGGCATGTGCCCTAGACTGGGAATTGAACCAGTGACCCTTTGATTCACACACTGGCACTCAGTCCACTGGGTGACACCAAGCAGGGCTATTTAGGTCTTCTTTAATGCTGTTAACTAAAGTTTTCTCTATATGAATCTTGAGTAAGCTTTGTAGGTCTATTCTATTCTATTCTATTCTATTCTATTCTAATTCTATTCTATTCTATTCTATTATTCTATTCTATTCTATTCTATTCTCTATTATATTTCATGCATATGTGTGTATACACACACATACATATTGTTGTTGGTGGTCATTTTTTAAAAATATGTTTTGTGTTTGTTACTAGTATATAAAAATCAAATTAATTTTTAAAATTTTGAGCTAGTATACAGCCATATTATTATTTTTCACAAACAATCTTTGAGTCTTAGAGGCTTTCTAGATAGATAAACAAATCATCTGAGAATCTAGTTTTCTCTTTTTTAAAATTATTTTGTTATTCAATTACAGTTGTCTGCATTTTCCCCCCAACACTTCCCCCACCACAGCCAAACCCTCTAGTTTTTTCTTTCTTCTCAATTTTTATTCTTTGCATTCCCCCTTTGAAAAATCTGCACTAACTAGACCTCCAGATAATACTGAATAGATGTAGTAATGAGAACAGTATCTCCTGTCCTTGATTTTAAAGGGATTGCATATGTGGCTCATCATAATAATGATGTTTGTTGGTTTTTGTGTTAAGTACCTTTTATTAAGTAAAGAAAGTCCCTATCAATTCCTAGTTTATTGGATGTTTTATGTCATGAAAGGGTGATGGATTTTATCAAGTACTTTTCTATGTCTATTGAGATAATTGTATGTTTTCCTATTTTAACTAATAAAAAATCATGTTATATCTCCTTTTATTAATATTATTTTTATCTTCTTTCTTTTTTCTTATTTCTTTCTGTGAGAAGTTTGTTATCTGATTAGCTTTTTACAAACAAAATTTAAGATGTTGAGTCTTCCTATTGCATTTTTTTTGTTTCTAGTAATTCTTTTCTGCGCTCACATTTATTATGTCTTTTCATCTGTCTATTTTTTTTAGGTTTAGTCTTTTCCAGAATTCTCAGTTTTTTTAAATCTCATTTCCTTTTCTGTTCTTCTTTTCTAGGTATTTACCTGTATGCATTTCTTTTTAATTATTACTTCACTTACATTACACAATATCTGATATAAAACATTTTATTATCATTCAGTCTAGTTATTTTAAATTTTTATTATAATTTTCTTGATCTTTTAATTACTTAGAAATGTTTTTAAAAATTTCCAAACACATGGAAACAATATATTTTTGTTATTGTCATCTGATTCAGTTACACTGTGGTAACGAATGTGTATGTCATCCATTTTTTTGAAATTGAGAGTTACTTCATGAGCCATATGTAGTAATTTTTTATCAATATTGCACATACGCTTGAAAAGAATGGCTATTTTCTAATTTGGGGGGAGCAGAGTTCTATTTAAATTCAATTAATGTGTGTTTCAAATCTTCTCTATCTTTAATTTTTTTAAATCTCCTGTAAAGTTGGTGGATTTGACATTATTTTCCAACTTGTACCTCAGGCATACCAGATGTGAATTCATGTGCTCTGCGGCTGGTGCTAAGGAGCTGGGGGAGGACACATGTTTCCTTGGTGTGACCATGACATCACTGGAGGAGGGACAGCACCCTGCAGAATAGCAGAGCTGACGGCTAGTTCTTTTCTGATTGGCAGAATAGGTTACCTCTGACCATAGTTAAGCTGAAGTCCACAACCTTCCCACTAGTAGGCTGGAGACTGGGCTGGCTTAGACTGGGTATAAGCTAAGTAAGTAAATTGATTCCTTTGTTCAACAAATGCTATTGAGACCATGTATTGTGCCCCAGTGGGCTGGAGCTCTGGCACTGCCCTCCCTGGCTCCCAGTTCAGCGGGAGTCACCCCTTCCCAATGACTGGAGAAACCTCAGGTTTAAAAACAGGAGTTCATTACTGGAGCATGGGGTTGGGTTCCCACTCTGGCTGAGCAGCATCATACCACAATGAGATGACAAATGAACCATCACACCAGGTGCACTGGCTAGATGTTAGGTCACATTTCAAATTCTAGCTAATGGAACATGTGGCCCTCTGTATTTCTGCCTTCTCCATTCAAGTAGGCAGCAGATACTGTACTTTTCTGGTGTCAGGAGGTTGTGGCAGGGGGAAAAGCAGAAGTTTCTGTAGAAACTTTTCATCCTGGTTTATGTGTGAAAGGTCTTGAGCCCTGAAAGAGGTCTTGAGAGGTATTCTATAACAAAAGTTAATCACTGGTGTTTGGTTTGACCTGCCACATGGAAAACACTTAAAATTAGCTGCCAACACTTGAAAATTAGTAATTTCACATAAACATGAGACTTCTTTTTTTAAAATATTTTATTTCTTTTTTTTTTATTTTTAGAGAGAGGGAAGGGAAGAAGAAAGAGAGGGGGAGAAACATCAATGTGTGGTTGCCTCTCACATGGCCCCTAGTAGGGACCTGGCCTGCAACCCAGGCACATGCCCTGACTGGGAATTGAACAGCGACCCTTTGGTTCACAACCTGTGCTCAATCCACTGAGTTACACCAGCCAGGGCTACATGAGACTTCTTTACACACCTGGAAGCCCTGGGCTGCTTACAGTTCTCCTGGTGTACCTCCCATGGTCCCCAGGCACTACCTGCAGATTAGTGCATCTGCACAGACACTTTCTTAAGTTCACCTAGCAGAAAGCAATTTTCTCATGACTGTCTCCACTGAGTAGGATTAAAATGTTAAAAGGGCATATGTTTCAGGAGAAGCAAGAGAGAGTATTTTTCCTGGTGCCTGTGAAGACTGATCCAAAGTGTTTATTAAGGCACCAAAATAAAGTAACATGAACAGCCTCCTCCACTCACTTCATCATTCACATGAGACTCAGAAGGATTATAGGCTGTGCTAAAAGTACCCATTAGATGTCAGTGGCCACCAGGGTAACCTGATTGCCTCTGGCTGGCTGGCTGGCTATCCCTTGGCAGTGGTGGTGCCCCTGTGAGGAGGGCACAGCAGAGTATGGGGAGCACAAGCTGCCAGTGGACAGCCTGGGTTCAAAGCCTATCTCTCACACTCCCTGCTGAATAGCCTTGGGGGTGTCTCACACTTAACTCATAGTGTTATAATGGAGGTCAAAAATGTCATATTTAGAATATCTCTAAACATGCCTGGCACAGTGGGGAGTGCTCAGGGAGCTGGCTGTGTTAGGAATTTGGCCGAGGGAGCCCAAGAATAAAAAGACTTTAATTTCTACTAGCTCACTTAGATGGGGCTCAATAATTGTCATTAAGTTGATTTACATTTTAAAAAGTGACATTCTTTGCACACTTGAGTTGGTGACTTGACAGTCAAGTAGGTGTCCAAAAAAGTACAGAAACATGTAGCCCCAAATGTGTGGGCTGAGCCTGTGTTGACAAAGGTACCCCAGGGCTGGGTGCTTGGCCTGGGGTCTGTGACCTTGGATGGAAAAAGTCTTGTCTCTGTCCTCTAACCTCTAATAGAAAGTGAGCATTTCCTTCTGATGTTAGTGCAGCCTAACCACAAGGACATTACCACCCGAGTGACTTTATTATTACCAGTAGTAGGTATTGTGAATATTTTTATACATGTTCTAGCTGTTACACATCTCTCTAAATATGTTTCACATTCATCATGATGTCAGGGTTGTGGTAGTTATTTTTCCTGCCACTAGATTCTTGCTATTTACTGTGTGGATAAAGAAGTACATGTATTTCTACATCATTAGTTTGTTTTCTAAATTTTTGATAACTGCATTTCAAAATAACTGTTTTCTTTTATAATCCTTACACACTTTAATTTGGACATTTAAAAACGTTGCTCTGAGAAAGGAGTCATAGGTGTCTCCAGACACTAAGGGGTTCATGGTACAAAAATAGTGACTGGGCTGTGCTTTGGACCAGAGAGGGGTGCTTTCTGACCCTGCCCCAGGTTGTCAAGACCACAGCAGGAGCTTGAGATCCAGGCAAGCAGTGTTGCCCCCATCCCCTCTGAACTTACTGGCCTGGGTCTTCAGGCAAGAATCTTCATCCATCTGTGATTCTGTTTGGTGCTAAGTGAGAGGACTGCAGGAGACAGTAATGGGTAAAAACTAGCACCCAGTGTACCACAGTGAGTCCCACTTGTGGGCCACAATGTTCCACCACCTGGCAGAGGCCAGGATGACAAGTCCTTCCTTCAGCCCTGCTGTAAGACAGAGTTGAGAGGAACTAAGAAACATGGGGTTGTGGCAGTGGTTTCCTGCCCTCCCGTCACATGGGGCTTGTATCTGTCTTCAGGAGCCTCGGGTCACACAGCCTGCCAATGCCTGTTCTGCGAGGAACCAGGAGCAGAGTCAGCATGGGCTCGGCAGCCAGCATGCTGAGAGCCCTTCTCTTTCTCCTGGGTAAGTGAGGCATGTGGAACTGGGGTGGACTTGACTCTTATGTGGCAGGGGTGCCACCATGAGTGGAAAACTGGGTGAGTACTTGCCCATTGGAATTCAGTCCCTAAAGCATGATTGTGTCTCTGTGGATAGATGGCTTCTCTTACTTTGACTGGACAGTGAATAATGCTTTTGTCTGTTTCATTCCCATCACAACTTACACATGGTCCGGGCCAGGGAGAACAGAAAAGGGTCATGTGACAGAAAGAGCTTTGGGCTTGGGACCTAGACACATGTGGCTTTAAACCTGGCTCCTTTGCTGGCAAGCTGCAGCAAGCTTGTTAGATTCCTTGAGTGTCAGTTCTGAACCAATAACATGGGTGATAATGTTTATATTTTAGGATAGAGTAAAAATTAAGTTAAAGTTAATTAAGTGAAATTAAAATCATTACATAAAATGGGAAAATGTTGGTATGTAGATGCTTCTTTGCAGTTAATGGTGAATCAGTCTTATAAAGTAAACCCCTACTTAATCCAGAGGTATCTTTGTTTTTTAAAGTCATCTTTAATTATGTGCATCAAAATAAGGAATAAGAGAGAGAGGCAAGGATTAATGAAAAAGCACAGTCAGATATAGTGGGAGAAATATAAGGCCAGAGAAACAGATAGGAAGACACCAAGAGAAATAGAGATGGAGGAGGCACAGAGTAATGGTTAGAAACATTCATCAAAAAAAGAAAAAGAAAAATGTATTGATAGAGACAGACAGAGAAGAAAATAACCATGCAACTTTGCAAAATTATCTCTGACATCAACTGTTATTTCTTGAAAAGGCAATGGACATTCCTCAGACACACAAAGATGCTCTTTTCCAGAACTTGCACTGGGGCAAGATTCAAAGGCAAGCAGTTGGTCTCAAAATTTAATCTTCTGTCTCTGGAGAAATAGTCTTTATCCTGGACATAGCAAAGTTACTCCCATGGGCAGGACTCTGAATCCTGCAACAAGCCAGCAGAAAACAAAGACAGGCAGCCAGACATGATATGCATATGTTTGCATGTGGATATGATCTCTGACAGTGGCAATGAGGGGATGGTGAGAACCAGAGAGCAGGGCAGCTCGTGCAAAGTGTGCTCAGTAAAGTGGCAGAAAGTTGCAGAAGTTCTAACCCTTGTTTCTGCTTTTGACCTATCTAGATAATCTGTTCGGGGTGGGGGTGGGGGGGCGGTAGGGGGTGGGGAGGAAAGGGAAGTTAAGTGTAAGAAACTCAATGGAAAATGTGCAGATTACATGAACAGGTACTTTATTGGAGAATTACCAACAAACAGTAGGCCTTTAAAATTCTCGGGATCACAAATAATAGAAGAAATAAAAACACTTAAAATTTGTGAGCGCTCCTGTAGTCTGCTAAACTGCATTCTCTGTCAAATACTTTCCATGAGCTCATTCAGTCCCCACAACACCTCTGTGAAAGAGGTCCCACTCTTACCTGCATTTTATGGATGAGGTTTTAGGACTTGGCCAAGGTAATCTAGCTAGTTAGTGCTTTTGGAAACAAATAGTAGAGATAGTATTGGTGAGGATTGAACCTCTGCCCTAAACTCCCTAAAGGATAACCCTTGCCCCACTGTTACCAGCTCAAAGAATGGAGCTGGTTATTCATCTTCTTTGTGTGCAGTTTCCTCCTCTGTAACTTGGGGATAATAATGGTATTCACCTCATAGGGCTGGTAAGAGAATTCAATCTCTTCCCATGTTTAAAGCAGACAGCCAGTATCTGACATGAGGTGAGCACTCACTACGGGATATGGGGGAACCTATTGATCCAATCTTCCCAGAAGGCAATTTGGAAATATGTATCAAAATATGAGCTGTTCACAAGCTTGTACCCAGAAATTCCAACTTTAGGGTTTATCTTAATGAAACAATGGGGTAAAAGCTCCCCAAAATATTTAATAGAATGTTATTCAACACTGCTGACCACAGTGAAAATTAGAAACAAGTGATTATCAGTAGGACTCTGGCTAAATCAACTGTGTTCTAAGGTTTCAAAGAATATTTAGTATGTTTAAATGAAAAACACAACTTTCTCAGAACAAACATGGACAGAGGAAGAGTAACAAAGTGACAGTTATTAAGTTATAATTGTGTGCTTATATTTTGCATATGTTTGCTTACTTATCTCAAAATCGACTGGACAAAACTCTACTAAATGGTTAATAGTATCCTTTAGTATTTTTTAGAAAATAGGATTATGAGGCATTTTTTAGTTTCTCTGTATTGAATTTTTTCATAATGATCCTATATATTCTTAATTACAATAAATAAATTTCTATAAATGAAAAAATAACATGACAGCCTATTGAAAGCAGTAAGAAAAAGGGTTTTCCCTTTAGGGACTGGTGAAAGGTACCTAGAGGATTGAATTATCTAGTACAACTTATTAATGAACAGCCTGTGAAGGCGGTCGGCCAGGCCAGTCCCTCCAGGGTATATGTGAGAGTTGTGTGTAAAACGGCTTTGGGGACACAGCAGGGAGAAGAGCACATCTGTCTGTCACCCCAATGATGTCCAGGCTCTCATGGGACCCCATACACTGAGTAACTGGAGAGTTTTAAAAAAGCAGTTTTTGAATATTCTAAAAATATTTTTAAAAACTGAGATCAGTGTAACAAACATTCACGGAACCAACACCATAAATTAACACATTTAAAAATTTGGATGTTTTCAAGATATATGTATTTTAAAGTGTGCAGGTGATAAATTGACATATTCATAAAAGACACGACAACAGAGAAGTAGCTGAAGCTCTTTTAGCTTCCCTCCTCTGTCTTGTTCTCCTCCCTCCTTTTCCAGAGGAAATAGCAACCAGTTTCGGCTGCGCTTCCTTCCTGTGTCACTTTCTAGGTGTTCAAGACTTGGCCTGAATGCCACCGTCACACACTCAACATGCTACGTTACCCACCTACTCATTCTGACAATAGGAATGAGACATATTCATTTGCAACTGCCTCTAGAGATTCTGTGGAAACACTATCTATAATTTAGTTATCCTTTCCAGTACTGTTGGAATTTTTGTTGTTTCTAGCTTTTTGCATGACTGCCAGTGCTGCTCCTGGAACTAAGGTGCAGCTGTGTTTCTAGGAGACACACCTGGAAGAGAAGTTGCTGTGTCATGGAAGTGCGTGATTTCCTTTTATTGGACATTGCCAAATTGCTTTCCATCAGTGAGGTCTGACATATCTGTCCCCCTACAGATTCAGTGATACTTGATGTTATCAAACTTCTCATGTTTTGCCAATAATATAAAATCTTATTGCCAAGTTTTTAGGTTATGGGTTCTTGATTACTAAGGAGAATAACTATTTTTCCTATATTTATCAGACAGCCAGATTTTTTCCTGTAAATTTCATGTCAGTTATATCTGGTTATTGGTCATTTCAATACTTTTTTCTGTATATTAATTATTTGTGTCAATGTGTTGCAAATATTTGCAAATATTTTCTCTCAGTATGTTATCTTTTATCTTTGTGGCATCATTTGCTCTGCAGAAGTCTCTAAATGTGATACAATCAAATTTATCAGAGAGAGAGATAGCTTTTTTCCTGAGCCATTTGAAAGTAAGTTATACACTACATGCTTTTTTGAACCCCTAAATACATTAATGTGCATTTCTCTAGAGATAACCTCTCATAAAACCACAGTACTGTTATCAGCTTCAGGAAATCTAACATTGACAAGGTACATTTACATAATCTATCATTATCCACTATTTTCAGAGTTGACCTAACTATGCCCTTTGCAGCTTTGACTGTACCTTACTTAACAAAAAAGCCAGAGGAGGATGAGGTACTGCATTTGGTAACCACGTCTCATTAGCCTTCTTTACTCTGGAACATCTCCACAGCCCTTTTCTTTTATGACATTGATCTTTTAGAAACTTCCATCCCCTTTTTTCACAGAATATTTTTGATAAAACATTTGGTGTTTTGCATGATATATTAATGATTAGATTCCAGTTATCCATTCCCCACCAGAAAACTACAAAACTGACCTTGTGTCCTGCTCAGGGTTTCATATTTGGAGCCATAAGATATCTAAGGCTGATGGCTTTTGAAATAATACTAATACTAATAAATACTAATACTAATACCAATACTAATAATAATGCAGCTAGGTTTTGGATTATGGTTGTTACAATTCTAAGTAAATATTTTGCCACTTAACTATTGACCAATCGATATTTTTAAACTTCGCTGAAATATTGCTCTAAAATAATTATTGAAAATATCTGGTAAAGTTTTTAGACATCTTATTAGAGGTTTGTACCTTTTTTAAAAAAGAAGCTGACATGTAAAATATTCCTATTGATTTGAATTCCAACCAAAATGCCAGCAATCTGTCTCCACTTTAATTCCATTGGAAAGCACCCACTGAAATCTATGTATTATTATAATCATGTTAATAAAGAAATACAATATCACTTTAATTACATTCTAGTTGCCTAAAATATTCCTCATTAAAGGAGCCAGAGTTGTTGAAGAGAACAGAGTCTTATCCTCCTCTTAACTTATAATGAAAAGATGGAAGAGGTCCAGGCAAAGAGAACTAAATTCATTTGTATCTTACAGGTCAAAGTTACCAGTTTATTCCTCAACTCTTAGTCCCTGAGATTGTTGTAAAAATCCTCCCTGACATCTTTTCCCATTTCTGGTGCCTGCCAAGACAATGGTTCAGAATCCTGTGGGTTGGGGATTCCAGTGAGAAAGTATTCTTGATGTATTCGTTTTTTATTTCCTCTGTGACAAATTGCTACATAACCAAAGAAAACTAGTATGCCAAGGTTTTTCCAAAACTCAGTAAAAGGTAAAAAAAAACAAAACAAAACAAAACACTGGACCCCAGTAAGACAAGGAAAAGTTTCCTAATAGAGCAAGAATTTTCCTCATGGCTTTTGCTCATTTTCTAATTAGATTGCTTGTATTTTTCTCTTGCTATTGAATTTTAAGAGTTCTTAATATATTCTGCATGAGTCCATAGTCAAATATGTAACCTGAAAATATTTTCTCCCAGTCTCTTGGCTTGTCTTTTCTTTCTCTTTACAGGGTCTTTCACAGAACAAAAGTATTTAATTTTTTAAAAATATATTTTATTGATTATGCCATTACAGTTGTCCCATTTTCCCCCTTCATTCCCCTCCACCCTGCACTCCCCCTCCCACCCACACTGCCCCCATTTAGTTCATGTCCATGTATCATAATTTCTTTAGCTTCTATATTTCCCACACTACTCTTGCCCTCTCCCTGTCTATTTTCTCCCAACTGTTTATGCTACTTATTCTCTGTACCTCCTCCCCACCCTCTCCTCCCACTCCCCTGTTGCTAACCTTCCAGGTGATCACCATTTCTGTGGCTTAGCTCCTGTTTCAGGTGTCCACTTAGTCTGCTATTATTTTAGATGTGGTTGTTAATAACTGTGAGTTTGCTGTCCTTTCACTATTCATATTTTTTATCTTCTTTTTCTTAGATAAGTCCCTTTACCATTTCATCTAATAAGAGCTTGGTGATGATGAACTCCTTTAATTTGACCTTATCTGAGAAGTGCTTTATCTGCCCTTCCATTCTAAAAGAAAGCTTTGCTGGATAGAGCAATCTTGGATGTAGGTCCTTGACTTTCATGACTTGGAATACTTCTTTCCAGCCCTTCTTGCCTATAAGGTCTCTTTTGAGAAATCAGCTGACAGTCTGATGGGAACTCCTTTGTAGGTGACTGTCCCCTTATCTCTTGCTGCTTCTAGAATTCTCTCCTTCCTTTTAATCTTGGCTAATGTAATTATGATGTGCCTTGGTGTGTTCCTCCTTGGGTCCACCTTCTTTGGGACTCTCTGAGCTTCCTGGACCTCTTGGAAGTCTATTTCCTTTGCCAGATTGGGGAAGTTCTCCTTTATTATTCATTCAAATAAGTTTTCCACTTGTTGCTCTTCCTCTTCCCCTTCTAGTACCCATATAATTCAGATGTTGGAATGTTTAAAGATGTCTGGAGGTTCTTAAGCCTCTCCTCATTTTTTGAATTCTTGTTTCTTCATTCTTTTCTGTTTGATTGTTTCTTCCTTCTGGTCCACTCCATTGACTTGAGTCCCAGTTTTCTTCCCATCACTATTGGTTCCCTGTCCATTTTTCTTCATTTCACTTATCATCGCCCTCATTTGTTCACCTAATTTGTGAGCAAAATCAACCAGTTCTGTGAGCTTCCTGATCACCAGTGTTTTGAATGGTGCATCTGATAGGTTGGCTATCTCTTGGTTGTTTAAAAGTATTGGCTCTGGGGCTCTGAGCTGATCTTCTTTTTGAGTCATATTTAGTCAGGTGGTACCTGTTACATATGTGTGGCAGAGCCTTAGGTGTTCACCAGGGTGGGGCAACATAGTCATCCAGTTGTGACTCTGTCTTTGGGGGCAGGGTCAGAGAGGGAACAATGGCACCTGTTCTGTGCTCCTTCGGATTTGCATCCGCTCTGCTGCTTCCCACAAGCAAACTGGGCCCCCCTGGCACTGGTTCCCAGGTGGGCAGGCCTATGCACACTCTGGGACCTTGTGGCTCTCCTGTGAGACAACATCTCCTGTGAGGCTGGGAGTCTGTTCAGGCACCTTTTCAGTTGGCATTTTTAGGCTTTATTTCCTGTCGCTGGGGCCCTGGGCTGCAGGGTCCATCTCACTGCCAGTTCTTGACTAGTTTATCTGCACTCGAATGTGTGACTACCAATGGCCAACTGCCCTGCCCATTTGCTCCCTGCGTCTGGGGTCTATGGACAGGGCACTGGTACACTCCCAGTCTGCCAGCCACTGTCTTTTCCTGCTGCTTTCCCTCTCCTCTGACCGCTGACTCCACCCCTCTTACTGGTCTGGTTGAATGGTTGTCGAACTTCTGTAGTTCAATTTTCTGTTTTGGTTGTGTTATTGTTTGTAAATATTTGTTGTCTTTAATTTTGGTTGTGCAAGGAGGCACAGTGTTTCCATCTATGCCTCCATCTTGGCCAGAAGTCCAAAAGTATTTAATTTTAATTGTCTAAATTAGTGATAGTTTTATGGATCATGCTTTTGATATGATATCTCAGAAATTTTCACCAAGCCTCAAATATCCAACATTTTATTTTATTTTTTCTAAAAGTTATATAGTTTTATATTTTGCATTTAAATCTATTTTCTACTTTAAGTTCCTTTGTGAATTAAGTCAAGGTACCTTTTTTGCTATGTAAATATCCAATTGCTCTAGCATGATTGGTTGAAAATTATGTTTCCTCTTTTGAATTGATTTTGCCCCCTGGTCAAAAATCAGTTGGTCATACTCGTGTGGACAATTTCTGGGTTGTCTTTGCTTTTTCATTGATGTATGTGTCTGTTCATTTGCCAATACCACAGATTCTTGATTTCTGTAGGTATATACATTCCAAGATGATAGAGTAATTCCTACTTTATTTATCTTTTATTATTGTTTATGTTGTTGCACTTGTCCCAATTTCCTCCTTTTCCCCCTTTTCATGCAGCCTGCCCCCTACTTCCATAGTCAATCCCCACATTGCTGTCCATGTCTATGGGTCCTTTATATATGTTCTTCAGCTAATCCCTTCACCCTCTTTCATACAGTCTCAATTTTCCTCCTCCTGTCATACTGCTGTCAGTCTGTTCCATGATTCTACGCCTTTGGTTCTATCTTGCTGACTAGTTTATTTTGCTCATTAGATTCCTGTTATAAATGAAATCACATGGTATTTGTCTTTCACCACCAAGGCTTATTTCACTTAGCATAATAATCTCGTTCTAGCCATGCTATTGCAAAATGTAGGAGTTCCCTCTTTTTATTCTGCTGAGGAGTATTCCATTGTGGAAATGAACCAGTTTTTTAATCCATTCATCTATTGATAGACACTTAGGATGTTTCCAACTCTCGGCTATTGTGAATTGTGCTGCTATTAAGCTTCTTTTAAATTTTTATCATCAGCCTTGTAGAGTTTTTAGTTTTAAGTTATTTTTTAGATGCCTTAGAGTTTTCTACATGGATCATGATATCATCTGCATCTAGGGACAGTTGCATTTCTTCCTTTATAAATGGCATGCCTTTTTTTCCCCTTTTCTTGACTTTTGGGTTGGCAGGAGCTTCTAGCACTATGTTGAAGAGGCATGGTGTTGGCAGATATCTTTGCCTTGTTCTTGATCTTAGTGAGAAAGCATCTTGTTTCTCATGATTAAGTCTGATGCTAGCTGTATGATTTTTTTGTAGAAGTTGAAGAAGTTTACCTCTATTCCTAGTTTTCTGAGAGTTTTTGTCATGAATGGATAAGAATTTTGTCAATGCCTTTTGTATCTGACTTAATATAATCATGTGATTTTTTTTCTTTCTTAGTTTGTTAATATGGTAGATTACACTGATGGATTTCTGAATATTGAACCAGTCTTGCATCCTTGAATAGATTCCATTTGATCATGATATATAATTCTTATATCTTGTTGAATTCTATTCAATAACATTTTGCTAAGGATTTTGAATCTATATTCATGAAAGATACTGTCTGCAGTTTCCTTTTCTTTGCATTGTTTTTGTCTGGTTTAAAGATTATGGTAATGCTGGCTTCATAAAATCAATGAGAGAGTATTCCCTCCTCTTCTATTTTCTGGATGGGACAGTATAGTGTCGGTGCTAACTTTAGAATTTGCCCATGACTGGACTTCTTGTCCATCTTGGACTTCAGATTTCTTTTGGGAGAGTTTATAGATTATAAATTCAATTTCCTTACTTCAAAGTATTTCATATTGGGTGCGTTGTAATAGTTTGTACATTTTGAGGAATTGGTTCATTTTATCTAAGCCATCATGTTTTTATACTTAGAGTTGTTCATACTATTTCCTTATTATCATTTTGGTTGTGTGCATGCTCTGTGGTGATATCCCTATTTTATGTCTGATATTGGTAATTGGGATTTTTATCTCTTTTCCTTTTGTCAGTCTTACTAGAAGTCTGTCAATTCCATCAGTATTTTCAAAGAACCAACTTTTTGTTTCACTGATTTTCTCTTCAATCTCATTGATTTCTGCTCTTGTTTTATTATTTACTTTCTTCTGCTTACTCTGGCTTTATTTTGATATTCTGTTTTCTTCAAATGGGATATTAAATTATTAATTTAAGATTTTCCTCTTTTCTAATGTAAAAAAGGGATATTTAGTGCTATAAATTGCCCTCTCTGCACAGCTTTAGTTATGTCTCACAAATTTTCATAAGTGTTTTCATTTTTATTCAGTTTTAATTTCCCTTAGGACTTCCTCTCTGACCCATGGATTATTCAGGAGTATTGTTAGTTTCCTGGTGCTTGGAAATTTTCCTGTTATCTTTCTATTACTTATTTCCAGTTGAGTTGATTGTGATCAGAGAACGTACTTTGTATGATTTAAATTCTTCCAAATTTGTTAAGGTTTGACCCAGGGTATAGTCTATTTTAATATAACTAATATGAGTGTTTAAAGAGGATATGTATTCTGTTAGTGTTGGGTCCTGTATGTTTGAATTTTTAAATATCATTACTGATTTTCTATCTAGAGTTCCATCAATTATTAAGAAGGTTGTTGAAGCCTTCAACTATAATCATAGACTTGCCAATTTTTTCTTTCAGTTTTACCAATTTTTGTTTTACATATTTTGCAGTTATTGTTTGATATATAGACATTTAGGATTACTATGTCTACTTGGTGAATTGACTTGTCATTATGTAATATAATATAATGTAACATAGTATCACTGGCTCTGATAACTTTATTTACTCTGAAATTTTACTGATATTAGTATAGCACTCTTTCTTTAAATTAGTGTTTGCATAGCATTTCTTTTTCTATACTTTTTCTTTTAACCTACCTGTGTTATATTTGGAATGAGTTTCTTATAAACAGCATATAGTTTAGTTGTTTTTTAAACTGAGTTTGAAAATTTGCTTTTTATTTGGCAAGTTTGTGTAACTTACATTTAATGTAGTTATTGATATAATAGAGCTTTCAGTCTGCCAATTTCTGTTTTGATTTCTGTTTGTTCTTTGTCATTTTCTTTTTTCCTACCTTCCTATGCATTGCAAGAACCATTTTTAGAATTTCATTTTGATTTTTCTGTAGTGTTTTTTGAGTGTATTGTTTTTCATAGCTTTTATAGTGGTTGCTATATCACATTGTGTACACATAATGTATCACATTCTACTGGTATTAACATTTTAACAGTTCAAGGGAAATGTAGAAATTGTGCCTCTCTGTCCCTTTACTCTGTTAAAATATCTCTTCTATGTATATTGGGAACAAGATCATACATATTATCATTTTTAACTTGAACTGTCACACACAATTTAGAAATCTTAGAGGAAAATACAAGTCTATTTATTGACTCACATATTTTTATGAGCTGTGACAGACACCAGCCACATCAACTACACCAACTAAGCCACACCCTGACATCAGGACATTGTTGTCTCCACCAGGGCTCCCAATATTCTCAGTCAGTTCACTTTGTCTCTCCATCTTTCAGGAGCTTCTTATGTTGGTTTTTAATATAACAATAGGAGTTTAGCTATACTTGGTGAGAGGGTTAGTGAAAAGTAAGCTTATTCCCATCTTTCCCTGAAATGAATTGTTAAGAGCCTGGGGACACAGGTGATTTGGGGGAGTGTTCTTTGGGGAGGGGTTTGGGCTGCGGAACATCTCTTAAACACACATACCTGATCCTAGAGGCTCCTGAAGGGGAGAAAATGACCCATGAGGTGAAGGCAGGAGGAGCAACCCTAGGGGAGTACCTGTCAGGAAATCCCTGTGGTCCTCATACCCTGGATGGAGCCACAGTTGAGAGACTGAGAAGGCAGAGCTGACCTGGTTGCCACAAATCCTCAGACTTCTCACTCACTTCCAAATTAGACCATGTGTGCTTCTTCTTTAAGGTCATTGTACACATCTCTGTCACGCCCAGACCCTCGTTAATCCACCAGCATTGCTTGAACTGCTTCTTTTACTAAATTTGATTTCACGAAATAACAAGCTAATGGTTCTCAGTAAGATGAACAGGGCTCGCCCTCCCCTGAGTGTCTGAATGAAACAGATGGGCAGCTAGGGGATTTCTGCCTGGAATTTGCCTGTTCCCAGCTCAGAGACCTGTATGAGCCTATACAGACCCTCAGGTCATGTTGTCAAGGAGTTGGTATCCAGGAGTAATGGTGAAGGGTCTGGAGCTTGGGGATATTCCAGAGGACTGGGACATATGGACACAGGGGCTTTCTCTTATGTTAAGCAAATATTGATTTTTACCAGGTGTTTCTGGGACACAAAAATAAGTGAGTCAGGCCCCAAGCTGAAAGAGTTGACAGTCTATTAAGAGGACAGTTGCAATGTGGTATGTTAAGTGCTGAGATGAATGAAACACAGAGAGGAAGTGTCCTTAATCCAAAGTAAGGTATCTGGGAGGGCTTCCTGGAAGAGAAATTTTGTTGAGATCAAACTGATTATGCCTCTGCCTACTTTCAGTCCTTCAACAGCTTCCCACTGCTTCCAGGACAAACCAAAGTGTTTACTTTGTCCACAGGTTCCCTTGGCCTGTCACATGTCATGTCCCCTGTGTGGAATGTGTGCTGCCCCTTCACCAGGGCTCCAGAGATGCTATCTTACAATGCTCCTTACAATCCTAATAGCAGATCTGTTCTCATGCTTGTCTATTTGGTGTCTTGTTCCCCCAGTATTGTTGCCTCTATTGGCAGGAATCTGGTTTTGCTAAGCCACCATTTCAGCTGTATCCAGTAACTGACACTTGTTTGTGAGTTTATTAGTGCATGAAAGGGAACCTCAGCTTCCAGAAGCTAGTCTTTAGGAGCAAATCTGGTTGGGACAGGAGGGATGGGGCTGAGGCCAGCATGGAGTGGAGGGGAATGGGACATGGGGCTGAGAGGTAGAAAGGGCTAGTGGAGGAGGGCCTAATGAGCCATGAGGAGGAGGGCAGGTCTTCCTGTGAATGGCATTAAGCAGCCTTGGAGGGAGGACCACTAACTGCAAGTCGCCGGTGGCTGGCAGCAGGGAAATTTTGTAGGCAGAAGAAGATAGGCTGGATTTAATGAGGGCCATGCCAACAAGGGCTATGCTGGCTTCTGAGGCTGCAGGGCACAGCTCCCTCCAGCTTCTTTACTGGAAGCAGCATGTGCCCTGAGGTCCAGGGATGTGGCTGAGATGTGATGTCCATCACAGTGTTTGGCCAGCCCATGCTCAGCTCCACAGAAGATGATGTCGAACAAGGCAGCTAAACTGACTCAGGGAAGGCTCTGGAGACACACAGAGAGAGTCTCTGTGGTAACTTTGGGAAACAAAGAACAGAGACCCTCCTAAGCTTCAGGTAAGCCACACATGACACATTATGAAACTGAAGTCAGCTTGGAGCCACTATATGCCTGTGTGCTTGTGTGAGACACTTCCGTGGAGCCAGGCTGACCCAGGTTCAAATCCCAGAGCCCTCCAATTCAGGTGTGTGACCCTGAGAGGGCACATTATCTGCTGGGGCTTCCTGGTGAAACGTGATTTCTGGTCCCCGGGGTGAGAGGCCCTGCCCCTGCCTTGATCCTAGGGGCCCACATATCACACACACACATCTGAACACAAAGACGTTTTTTCTTGTAGGTCTTGCCAGAAAATCTTTAGGAAGTTCAGGAACTGGATCACACATGTATATAAGAGAAAGGGACTTGTGTGTGTACTGGGCAGGTGAAGGTGAGTGTGGTGCCTGCTGGAGGGGGAACGCAGTCTGCTCAGGGCCAAGGAAATGAAAGAGTGAGGGAGGCAGAGCTGTCATTTCAATGACCAACAAGACTTCCTAGGCAGACCCAGTTTCTGGGTAACTAGTTGTTGGGTAGGAGGGCCTGCTAGTAGTCTGACTGGGCCAGGTCCCATTCCCAGTTCTGGAAGGCCTAGTCATTCCAGGAGGCCCAGCGTCCTCCTCCTCTATCCAGAAGACCCTGCCAATTCTTGAGGCTTTGGCAGAGCTGAGCTTCTCCCTGAGAAAAGTGACCCCTATGGTGTGTACTGTAGGACCCTGGGAGGGAAGTGAGCAGGGCCCTGTGTATGGCTTGATTTAGAACTTTTAAATATTTAGATATGTGGCATGCCCTAGGCTCTGCAAATGTTAGAAGCTGCCTTAGAGTAGATAACTATGATGGCAACACTGGGCAAACCCTGGCCCACAGCAGGGCTCAGGGATCCTCTCCTGGTAGATGAAGGCAAATGGCTCTGTGTTGCCAAGGTCCAGGGCTCTTATATTGGCTGGTGTCGCTGCTTCCTCTGCAGTGTCATAGCCCCATTTTTGTGGGCCACGGAAGCTGTCTTCCCACAGCCCTGCCCCTGTGCACATGCTTCCTGCCAGGTCCTGGGGGACCCCTGAACGAAGCTTCTCAGAGGCTGAAGAGCACAGTATGAATATTGCATGAATAATAATAACCCCACCACTTAGTGGTTATGCAGTGCTTTCCCCATCCACAATGCTTCACCAGCATTAATGAGCTATTCTGCACTGTTTCCAGCATCCCTCTGCCTGCTCTTTGCAAAGACTCACTCTGGAAAATAGGCCTTCTTCAGTCTGAGGCCCTGATGTTAAGTGGGTAGACCGCCCCCTCCTGGAGTCATGCAGCCTTAAGGAGGCCTCTGCTTGGCTCTGCAGCTTGTCCCAACATCAGACACCTGAGCCCTTGATGGGGAGGTCTATCTCCTTTCTGATATGACCACATCCTCAGAGCTGCCTCTGGTATGCTCTGCTTTCCACATCTCCCATGGCTCCAGGAAATCTGAGGACCTCATTTCAAGCAGGTGTGTGAGTGCTTGTGGAAGACACCTGAGTTTGTGCCCACACACCTTTAGGGGTCTCACAGCCACACTGTGTGTGTGGCTGGGCAGCTTCCTGTGGTCAGCCCATTGCAGAAGGGCCACAGAGCTGGGAGCTGTATCATGTCTGACTGAACAGTGGCAGATGAGGACTGAGATGCTTTGATAACAAGATTCAGTCCTTCCTATCCACAGTGGGCTCATGGGGAGGTTTCATGCCCCCACAGATGGAATCAAGATGGAGCAGGGTTAGCTGGGTGTTCTTCTGTGGGCCTGCTAGTCTAGTGATCCCTGTACTACCTCCCTTCCCACCAGGGCAGTCTCAAGCTTCCAGTACCTCTGGCTCCCTCAAGTGTTTAGCAGCTCCCCAGCCAGGTTTAGCATGTGAGCTCTTCTGCCAGGTGTGACAACATTTTCATATCACTACCTCCTGGTAATAGCCAACATGGACCTGGAGCACTGCACACATCCCTTTGGGAGCACTCCTTGGGCCTGGAGTGCCCTGGTTCTACCTGGGGCTGAAGCCAGCTCCCTGCCTCTAGCCCTTCCATTAGCCTGGAAAAGCATTGAACAGTTTGGCTTCTGTAGCTGAGTATTTTAATTCCATCATGTGAATATTTAAGAATTAATTAGCAAAGATTGTTCAGGAAAAACAAAGTAGGCACACATTTTGATACTGCCTGATCACCCACCATTACTATTTTCCTATTACTTATGATGCTATTTCTGGAAGCTGGAGGCATTTCCCCTTGTGTTTCATACTCTCAGTTCAGCCTCTCTATCTTCCCGGTGGCCCTCAATAGCTTCCTGTGTCCTGTTCCTCACCAGGGTGGCATGTTCTGGCTGACAAGTCCTCTCTCTGCTCTGAAAAGCCCCAAGAGCCTCAATTTACCCATGTCCCCTAGCTCCTCAGACCCTCTGAGCTGCCTTATTTATGCTGATGCCCTTGTACTCCCTCTTGGCCTTTGCTGGGGCCTCTTCCTCTGCCTGGGTACCTTCACTGCCTATTCCCATTCTCTCGTTTCCTCCAGTGTCTTCACCAGATCCCATTTGTCCTTTTATTTTTAATTTAAACAACACTCCAGGTGACCTCCTCTGAGTTCCTCAAGCTGGGTTAGGTCCTTCTTGGTCGTCCTGGTAATGGCCATGTACATGTGTTAACAGGGGTCTCATGTGTGGCATTCCTTATTTGCCACCCATCTTCTGGGCATTCTGGTTGCTGCTGGCCAGGGCCAAGTAGCACTGAGCTAGGTGGGGAGGGTGTACTCTGGCTAATTCATTGTGCTCCTTTTGCCATTGATGGGGATCCATGGCAACCAAGGACATGTCCAAAGACCAGCCCCCCCATTCCCCTTGGAGCATCTGTGCTGTGCTCTCCTTTCCTTTGTTTTCTTTTGTTTTCCATCTCTCAAAACTGTACAGCTCTGGCAGCTGCAGGTTCTACCTCAAGTCTAGGTGCTTTCAAAGAAAAAAAGGAATACCAATGGTGGAGTGGGATTCCCTGGTTGTTTGAAGTTTGGCAGCTGCAGTCTCTTTAATGAGACTTGAAGAGGATATTGAGAAAGAATAATTTCAGGTGGTTTCTATGCTTGCAAAGAGGGAGCCTATGGTTTCTGCAAGTCCTAGCCACATCAAAGGAAGGCCCTAGACCCCAGTGAAAACCCAGCAGCTGCTTTACATCCTTTCCACATTGGACTTCATGTGCTTAATTTCCCACATTGAAGAGCCCAGTGGGGCATAGGAATGGCCAGGGCCACTGACATTGCTTTTCTGAGAAGTGGACCCATCCATGAGTTCTGAGGAAGAAACATGGCTGTCAGCACTCACAGAACCCACACCAGCACAAATGAGAGAAACAGTCCTTGTGTACCTTTGGGATCCCTGCCCACCCCCACCACAAGGTCAGTTTAGGTTATAGGGAAGCTAGGAACAAATGGTCAGAAAGAAAGGAATTATCTTGGTGAGTCATTTCTATATGTCAGAGTCTTACATTCCCATTTTCAGATGAAAAAAGTGAGGCCCAGAATTCAACTGTGTCATGAAGCATAATTGGACTGTCCCTTTTCACTCTGCACTCCAATTCCCTTTCCAGTTCTCACTCCCACTAGGGTCCTGACTGTGATGGTTAGTCCCTGGCCTCAAGTGGAGAAGGTAGAGGCATCCACAGCAGTGTCAATTATGAGTGTTCCATGTGTATCCCATGCAGTTGCATGGGTGTGCTGTGTGTGTTCCAAACAGTTGTGTGAGGGTTTCATGTATGTTCCACATGATTGAATGAGTATTCTATGAGTGCTCCCACTCTCAGAATTTCAGGAGCAATGTTGTCACTCAATTCATTTCTCTGTGGCTAAACTTTACTTTCCTCCTGAGCTCCCTTATCACTCAGTATTAGAACCTTGATCTTATCACTTCAAGCCACTTCTGGTTTAATGCTCAGTTATTTGGGGGTCACTTCTCAATCAGTTCAGGGTTCTTCCCTTCCACCTTCTCTTTGTATCTCTCAGGAGGAGAAACTAAGTTCCAAGGATTTCCCGTGTTATCCTGGTCCTGGGTGAAACAGCTCAAGGAGATCTCAAGTGTGTCCTTCATGCCACAATGGGCAGTGAAACGTGTGACGAGGTGGTAGGGGGTGATCCTGGACCAATAGAGAATAAGGCAACTTTTAGAGGAGGCTGCTTTGTGATAAGTCTTCAAGGATAGTAAAAACTTTCCACAGGGACAAGGAAAGCTTTGCCCCAAAGAGAGCAACATATACAAAGGCACAGAGGAGCATGAGCTGCTTAGCTTGCAGATCCTAGTCAGGTTATTAGAGGCTTTACCATGAGCTCCTTGTTTATGGCCAGCATTCTCTCTCCTATTCCTACCTTGTCTACCTGATTTCCAAAGATGCCCTATGAAGGACCTGCCATCTAAGTCATCAGAACTCTTCAGACTGCAAATGACTATGAATGGACTCAGATAAGATTAAGATAAAGGTGTTGTCTTCCTGAGGCAGCTGAAAAGTCAAGATGTTGTTAGTGTGGTTGGTAACATGGGCTGTGAAAGAATTCACAGAGAAGAGAAAATGCAGAGAACAAACTTTTATTTTTACTTTCCCGAGAAAGGGCTACGTGTGGAGAAATGCACCAGTCCTGAGGGGTAGGGGCTATGAGTTTTTACTGGATCAAAAAAGGGGAAGAGGGTTGTAGCTGGGTAATGATGGCAGTTGTAAATCAGAAAGTTTCAGGCTGATAGTGCAGGCTTCAGTTTGTCTTGTCATTATCTTTGGGTTCAGGGTCCGGGTGCTCCAGTCTGGTATGTCCTGTTTGTATAAGTTTTAAAACACCTGCATGGGGGATGCTTTTAGTAATCTTCCCAGTCCTGAGAATAGAGCCTCAGAGAAACAACAGTTAATTATGCCTGACAGATTTAAGGAAAGAAAGAGAGCTAGCACTGGTAAAGAGGGCCTATATGGGGCTTTTGTTGATCCTTTCAGAGGTGTTTTAGGCACAGCTACATTCAGGGGCTCAAAAACTATCTTTAGGACTTGGTCTCAGCATGATGCTCTTCTGGGGAGTCTTCAGTCTCAGCAGGTTCCCTGCACCCAGTGGGCCACCCTCAGTTCCTCTATTACCAATTTTGGAAAACACTTCTGTTTCTCAATATTTTCCCTGAAGTCCCAGAGTTGAAACTTACTGACCTGAATTGTATCACATGCCTTGCCCCTTGACCAACTATTGCTGACAGGAAGAAGGGATATGCTAATTACTCAGGTGTGGGACACAGGAATATCCTGGAGCCAGCCCTGAGGGACTCACATACAGTTTACTCCCCAAAGGAAAACTCAGGCGCTGCCAACAGCTGAAGGGTCAGGGGAGGTGGGGAAGCCACACGCACAAGTGTCCACTCTACATATACATTCAGATTTTCCTCAGCTTATGGAGATCGAGGTTTGCAGGAAGGTGTTAGACATCACCAATGACATGCTGATCTTCTCTTTAGTGTAAATCTGGTCTTCCCTGTCATTCTGTGGACTCCTTCATGGGAGACAGGAGTCTTGAGTTACTCCTGGGCACCATGGCCATTCAGAGCATACTTCAAGTACTTCATTTCTATGTGCTGACTCAATTAGAAGATGATGGATGCCTCTCCTAGAAATGTGAAACTGTTTCCTCTAGCTGAGAATGTTGGAATTCATGAAATCTAAAGTTAGAAGCCATTCTGCAATATTTAAGTTCCAAGATGAAAATGGCCATGCATCAGTTGACAAACACTCAGGGCAGCCTTCCCCTATTTTTAGTTCAGATACATATAGAATGACATCTGAGTGCCACATACGCCTACTGTCCTGCACCAGAACCACACAGCCTGATCATGCCCAAATAAGGGTGCTGAAGAGTGCCAACCCCCACTGAGGGTGGGCCCAACAGATGTGTATAGTATGGGAGGTCTCAATGTCAGGGATGGCCTCGCAGAGTGTCAGATTCCAACTGAGACAGGCCAAGGTCACACTGTGCCTTCAGTTCACTGTCCTGAAGAGTCCTGCTTGCTGCCCTCCTCTGCTGGCTACCCTCTCCATCCTAGCAGCACTGGACCCAGGGAGCTGGCTGACCACAGGGCCATTTACTCTTGCAGGATGCTTCTTCCTGTTGGGAAACCACTTGCAGAGAGCAGGTTGCATTCTACAGGACTGAGGTGGGAGGGGCTGCAGAGAGGGGCTGGCAAGGAAGGTAGAGTATCATGTCATCTGACAACAGAATGTCCTCATGGGCATGAGGAGGAAGCAGAGACCCTGGACTCAGAGCCATGTGTCTTTGTGCACCTTATAAAAAGAAACCAGCATCTGGGCAGGTATAGCCTCAGGTGTGTGCTTGGTGGGAGCTCCTGGGTTCAGAGAGAAACCTGGGCACATGCAGACACTATGTGGGTGAAGACATGCTAGAACCTTGGCGAGCCCCTCTAGAGGCAATCCCCAACTCTCTGTTCTAGGCAGCAGCAAGGGTAGCACTCAGGGACCTCTGCTCCTGCCCTCTGTACCTGGCTCAGTGTGGCCAGTCCAAGGAGTGCCAACAGCCAAGTCAGGTTTGGCCAGCATTGTGCCTACTACTGACTTACTGGCTAGCAGGGTCCCCACATGCCTCAGGAGTCCAGCCTTGGGACAGCCAGCTCTCGTTTAGCCCCCTTGAACTCTCCCCTGGATTTGAGAGCCTATCTTCTGAATACTATGTTCCTTCCTCCTGTTTGCAAGAGAACCCAGAGAATTCCAAGTGCAATGGCTTCTGGATTTTTCCTGGGTCTCTCATAGATCCAAACATGGGAGCATTTAGAGCCCTCTAGCTGTGCTCACAGGGCAGCCCTGTCAGGGCCATCCATCCTTTAGCCACTGTACAGAGCCACGGAAAAGCAGCACCTGGGGGCTTTCAGGGGAGTCTAAAAGGGACCCTGCTAGCCCAGGAGAAAATCCACAGCTCATGACCTTGGCAGGAGGCAGAGGTGGAGTCATCAGGCTGATGTGCTCAGGATGGATCCTCATCCAGGAGCTCATTAGAGCTCAGGGGAGAGGGCTGGGCTGTATGGAGGTACTTTCCTCTTCCAGAAGGAGAAATGCTGCCACTGTCATCAAGTGGCCTGGGCTGACTAGCAGGGATTCCTGGGAGAGGATGTGGCCTGTATGAGTGCACTGCATGGTTTCGTGCCGGGTTTTGTTTGCCTGCAGCTGTCAGAGTAGTGGTCCCATGGAGTGTACTCACTTAGTCCCTGACCCTGGACCTGAGGCAGGTGAGCCTTGAGAGTTTATCTGGGGCCAGGAACAAGGGTTGGCCTGGGGCTTCTGGTGGACACAGATGGAGCATGGATGGTGGTGATTTAAGGCCCCAACCCTGTATCGGGGGAGGAGTCAGGCTGAATTGAACCCCCAGCCAAGGACTCCCTGCCAAAGAGGGACAGGAGCTGAGAGTTTAGGACTGTTATTTGGCAGGTGGAGCTGAGGGAGGATGCCGGGCAGCCAAGCCCTATTTGAATAGATATTGTTCCTCCTTTTCCCTTCTTGACCTCCTGCCAGCAGGCTGAGCTGCTTCGGCACAGTCCCTGGGTATACCTGTGTGTACATGCTTCCTGGAGTGTCTTTATGTGTGTCTCTCTCAGGCTCTCTGGCTCTTTTGTCTCATTTACTCTGTTTTGTGTCCTTTCTTCTTTCTCTGTCCAGGTTTCATTTTGAGCTTCTATGAAGTTTTATACTGTATGTTCCATACGAAGAGCAATGGTGGGAGCCAGGAAAGTGTTATGTGTTTGTGTGTATGTGTGTGTGAGGGGGGCGGGGCAAAGAAAAGACCGTCTCTTAGTGAGTCTGGACCACTACACCATTGCCCTGTCTTCTGTCCAGTGGGGGCAGAGCATGGCCAGACTGGTGCCGGGAAAGGAGATAGAGTGAGTGTGCAGCATGTACAGCTCTCACTCTCAGGCATTGGTCTGCAAATCAGCTCCCAGCCACAGCCGCTTGGTTTAGTGAGCTCAGTTCAGGTACATGGGAAATATGAGGCTTTGTTCCTTGGTTTTCAGCCTTGCTGGAGCAGCAGGATTAATATAAAGAATTATGTAAAGAAACAAGAAAGTCAGTGAGGGTTTCAGAGAAATGGCACAATCGGGGTCATGCTGCGCACAGGAATGTCTGTGGTGTGTGTAAGTGGACCAGCCCCACAGGTGGGGGGGCAAGCAGGCATTCTCAAGCACAGAGAGGAGTCACTAAATTTCCAAGCAGACTTTTGAGTGGAATAAGCTGTGTACTTTTACATCAGAATCCCCCAGCTTTATTCACTCACCAAGTGAGGCCACCAGACAAATCCTAAGCTTCAACATGATGATCCCTTCCCCACTCATATCACTTAAAGAGATGTCTTCTGTGGCATGTCAGTTCAACATATCACCCTGGGCAGCACTGAACATGGTCAGCACAGGTGGTCAGTGCTTGTTTAGGGAGCAAGTGCCTCAGCCATTGTTCATCCTCCAGGAAGTCAGGGCTGGGAAGGAGGACTTCTCTTGAAACTAAGCTTTAGACAATCTGGTCTCTCCCAACAAGGTCACCTGCTCCCTTTAAGGAGAAACAAGGTTTATGGCACTTCCTGCTTCTGACTTTGCCTAAAAGCTTGAATCTGAGTGTCAGGATTGGGCCTCATCATCCACTCACTTCCTATCTAAGCTCCTCCAGCCCTTGGCCTTAATGGTTTGGCATCATTCTCTTAGCTCCCTAGGACTTGTGTTTGAAGGGCCTCCCTGGAATTCAGACCCAACCCCTGCCAATTTCCACTTCTCCTGGCCCTTGAGTACATCATGTTCTCAGTGCCTTTTGTTTTTCATTCATCAAGTGGCAATGATAATAGTGTCCATATTACAGAATTGTTGCCATGAGTATTACATGTATTGATGTAAGTGCTGTACCAATATCTACCTCAAAGAAACTGGCCAATTAATGTGTGCCTTCCTCTCCAGGCTTGCAGCTCTGCCTTAACTCTCCTGGGGTCTGTCTACAGGGACCTCAGCCCTATGTGCAAGACACATCTCCTGTCTTAAGTGTTCAAGCCCTGGCTAGAAGAGTGAGATACCCCTGCAACATGCTCTGTTTCATTCATTCATTCATTCATTCATTCATTCATTCATTCATTCAGTAAATGTGTATTAATACCTCCTATGTGCCAGGCACTGTATCAAATGCTGCAGGTGGAACATCCCACAGGGCAATAGACAGCCCAGTGGGAGACCAGCTAGACGATGCAGTAAGTGGGTTACAGATGAGGAGCTTTTAGGAGGGCATCTGGCACATAGCTGTGTTCCATAAGTTGTTCAATAAATGATGTGGTCAGCTGTGATGGGTGAGTACTGTTGCTGTGGAGCACTCAGGTTAGCTTAGCCAGGTGTGGGAGAAAGTGACATGGAACCAAGATGAGATGCAGGAGAAGAAGGGAGAAGATGGGTTTGGGCAGAGGGTCCAGGGGCAGCAGATCCCTGGCCTGTGCAAGAAACTGGAAGCAGTTCAGTCTGAACAGAGTGAGGGTTTGTGGGAGTGATGGAGGAGGCTGGAGAAGCAGGCAAGGTCTGAGTGTGGGCTTGAGAAACTGTGTCAAAGAGCTGGCTTTACTGAACTCAATGGAGCCTTCTCTCCTGGTCTGGGTTTTGAAGAGAGCTCTAAAATTCCATCAAGGCTCCACAACACTCTGTGGCAACCAGGGGCCCACCCCTGTGCTCCTAAGGGTGATGGCCAAGCAGGAGGGGCATGTGTGGCAGAGCTTTCCCAGAAGTATGGGAGGGGCTGTTGGGGATAGGGCCTTGGCCAGCAGTTCTGTTTTAACCCAATTCTGGGTCTTCTTTCTTTGCAGATATTGGAGGAGCTCAAGTGTTGGCAACGGGCAAGTCAGCTGAGGCTGAACCTGGTAGGTCAGTGCCCAGGTGATTCTGTGTGGGAGGTGAGGAGCAAGAAGGAGGCACTCTAAAAGGCTAGTCATCACAGAATAAGGAAGGGCAACACTCATCCCCAGGCCTGCCCTTTATTCCAGGGATACTGTCCTGCTCAGGAGCCTGTCCTCAAAAAAAATGTGAATCATCAGGGCCACCTTTGTTCACACTCTGTGAGATGAGCAGCTCCAGCACTCATCTCACAGTACCCTGTACTGTGGCCTTGATCCCCAGACAGCAGCTTCTGCCATGCTCTGTGCCTTCACCCACTCTCTCTCTTTGCCTGCATGGTCCTGGCTCCTCTCAACCTCAGAGTTCTCCTAAAGTGGCAAGGTGAAGTCTGTATTGTCACCTCCTCCAGGAAAGCTGCCATCCCCATGTCAGCCAGCGCAAACCTGTCACCTGGCATTGAACTGAGACTTGTATTCCCCACCTGACTGCAGGTTCCCCAAGATGGAGCAGGTCTCATTCCTTTGCCATCAGCACTCATACAGAGACAATTAACACATACTCAATAAAAGAATTAATGAAAGTATAAGTGAAAAAGGAGTATAGGAGGCCAGAGAAATGAATGGTTAGTTACTTGGAAGTGAGTTCCACAGCTGAAGGGTGGAGTTCCAGGAAGAGGGGATGGGGTGTGGGTAAAGGAGTTGGGGTGAGAATGTGCCCTCAAGAGAGCAGAAAATTATGTTGGCCCACGTGCATGACTTTGGACTTCATCCAGGATGTAAAGGGAGCCTAGAAAACCTTTTCAGGATAGCGATCCACTGAAACCATTGTTCAATTCCTCTTTGCACTTTAGATATCAGATACACCATCATTGGGATGGCTCTGGGTGTTGCCATATTAGCTGGCTTCCTGGCCCTGAAGATCTGCATGATCAAGAAACACTTGTTTGATATTGATTCCTCAGACCTGAGATTCAATGGTAAGCAAACAGTGACACTCAGCTGAGGCTCTGTCTCGGACAAGGGTGTGTTCCCTACAGCCACCTAGCACAAGGCACTGAGAGCCACTTTAGAACATTTGGTAGCAAAGAATAGAAAATCATGGGCCAAAAACTAATACAGTAACCCCACACCCGCCCCTGCCCCACACCCTATGTTTCTGTCTTTCCATCTCTGTGCTTTTCTATTTAGTTGTTTCTGATGTTCATAAGAATCACATTTCCTGGAGAAGTGTGGGAAAGATAAAATTGATCCCTGGAGGTAATGAGGCTAGTTCTAGCATGGGGGGAGGGGTGGAAGGTACTGCCAGCACAGATCATATGGGCCAAATGACATTTTTTTATAAATTGGGGAAGTCTTACTGATCCAAGGAGAGTTGGGCTTTCATGAACCCCACAGGGTCCTCAGTGTTCCATGATACCCACAGGGTGGCGTATCTCAGGCAGGCACTGAGTTGTTAGCTTGTGAATTTTAATAGCAAAAAGGAACCATGATTCACACCCCTTTTCCTCAGGGTGAGACCTGCAAAAACCGCCCCCATATAAGGCATTTTGGAATGATGACTCAGTTTTCCATGAGGTATTCTTGAGGATGAGGAGGACACCTTACTGCATCTCAGGAAGGTTCAATGATTATCTGTGAAGATATACAGAAGGCATGGGGGGTGGTATCTGAGCCAGGAAGAGGGGGAGCGACAGCACTCGGGGGGCTTCCTGAGATGCTCACATGTCCAAGTGCATGAGGGACTTAATTCGTCATAAGAGTTTGTTTACCATTGATTTTATATCTCTATGAACAAGGAAGGAGAAAGAGCAAATAGCCGCTTCATCACATAGTGAGGCACATGTCAGATCTGAGGACAGAAGTTAGCAGGAGCTGCACGTGGAGAAGAGGCAAGGAATGAAACAGGAAGGGGTGTTTCAGGGAAGGTTCAGTCTCACCTGCATACTAAACTAATAGTTCTCATTGACAGGATCTCAATAGAGAAGTGCAGACAGTGCCAAAGGTGGGGGCAGGGCACTCAGCCCAAGACTAACACGTCCAGTGGCCCCAACCCAGGGAACCTCTCAGCCCTGCCTAAGTCCAACTGGCTCTGACCTCCTCCCTCTTGCCTGATGCAGAGTGAGCTGCACATTGATTACTTCCTCCTTCCTAATGCCCTGCTTTCTCTGTTTAGATACCATCGCACTAAAGAAGACAGCTCCAAGGTAAGGTCGCTGCTGCAGTACCTTTTCCCCCCTGTTTTATATATTCTGCTCTTCTCCTGTCAGCCTAGCCCTTTATCCACTCTGAAATGCTTCCTAGGGGACTAGAGTGCACCCCATGGCTCCCTCTGCCCACTCTCTGCTCCTTTGGGCCAGTGGGTACGTGTCATGAGGGGAAGGGGTGCAGCACAGGGTTTAGTAGCCAAAGGGACTCAGGCTTTCCTGTATATCCTGACCATGTGGCTACAAACTCTGTGGCCATTTCTGGCCCTGTGTCAGGATGACAGAGTGCTCAGATGGAGATTCTACCATAGTGCTCTTACCATTGCCCATGGGTGAGCAATATTCCCCTGGCCAGCCAAACTACCCACACACACTGAGTGATATTCTCTGAGTTAAGGTACTTGGTTTTGGAAATTCCGGTGCTCCTGGAAGTCTCCCAAGCTTGTTGCAGACTCTGTTTCAGGAATATCTTAGTATTGGAATTCTCAAAAATATAACACTTCACAAAACCCAATTCTTTTTTAAAAATGTATTTTATTGATTATGCTATTACAGTTGTCCCTCCCCCCCCTTCATTCCCCTCCACCCTGCACAACCCCTCGCTCCTGCATTCACTCCCTTCACTTCATGTCCATGGGTCATACATGTAAGTTCTTTGGCTTTTACATTTCCTATACTACTCTTAACTTCCCCTATTTTTTACCTACCATCTATGCTACTTATTCTCTGTACCTTTCTCCCTCTCTCTTCCTCCAACTCCCCTGTTGCTAACCCTCCATGTGATCTCCATTTCTGTAGTTCTGTTCCTGTTCTAGTTGTTTGCTTAGTTTGTTTTTGAGTTTTTTTTTTAGGTGTGGTTGTTAATAATTGTGATTTTGTTGTAATTTTACTATACACATTTTTTTATCTTCTTTTTCTTAGGTAAGTCCCTTTAACATTTTATATAATAAAGACTTGGTGATGATGAACTCTTTTAACTTGACCTTATCTGAGAAGCGCTTTATCTGCCCTTCCATTCTAAATGAAAGCTCTGCTGGATAGAGCAATCTTGGATGTAGGTCCTTG
>PVKM010004881.1:0-50227 GCA_004027735.1 Carollia perspicillata | reverse complement strand
GAGATAGTAGTAGCCAAGAAAGAAAAACCCTCAGAAAATTCTAAGACACACATCTGTTTGCAGTTCGTTCTTTCTTTCTTTCTTTCTTTCTTTCTTTCTTTCTTTCTTTCTTTCTTTCTTTCTTTCTTTCTTTCTTTCTTTCTTTCTTTCTTTCTCTCTCTCTCTCTCTCTCTCTCTCTCTCTCTCTCTCTCTTTTTATTATCTTTTCTTTCCTTTTTGCCTTAAAGAAATCTTGAAAAGATTTTAAGATATTCTTAGAAGTATATCAAGTGCATGCAATTAATAAAAGGGTTTTAGAAGTGTGCAATATTTTATATTTACTCATTGTTCTCTGGGTCATCATCAATCTGCTTCTGAGATAAGAGCAAGTAGCAATGATGCAGACACTGGCCTGCAGTGTCCGCGATGTTATGGATGAGATGCGGAGATAAATTCACACAGACCACTGAGTCCTGTGGAGGAAAAGGGACAGCACGGCCACTCGCTCAAGAGGAGAGTGCCCCGACCCTTGCCTCAACAAGCTTTTATTGGCTAATAGCATACGTCAAAGAAGGTTTTCATTCATTATGCTTAGGTTTGCTGTAGGTAATTACTTTTTACAGATAGTAACGGAAGGGATGTTACTGATTACTTCTTACAGATTAACTAGGAAAAAATGTTGCAAATGCAAGGGAACAATAGGAGTAATAGGTCTGGTTATAGTGCAATACTTGGGAGAATTGGTGCAGATTTCAGGAAGTTACTTTAAAGATATGCAGCAAACATTTGCTGCCTGAACTCAGGGTGAGAGAGTTTTAGCAAGAGCAAGTCACAAAGCAGCCTAGATACAATGCAGGCCTGATTTCCCGTGGGAGAGCCAATCCTGGGTTTGGCATCCTGCATCCCACATGCACCTACGGGCTTTCCCATAGGGCTGAGTTACATTTGCCATTCCATGCAGATTGGGTCCCTACATAGAAATAGCTTTTAGAAATTTTGAGATAAAATTTTTGAAACAAAAATTTTGAGATAGAAATTCTATTTAGTTTTTTAAATCTCTATATTAATATATTTGATAAAGTTGTTACCAGGGAGACTGGAGATAGGAGCTCTCCACGCTTCTCGCCTTGCTCACGGGAGAAGAGTTCGGGCAAGAGACAAAGCGTATAGTGGAAATGAGACAGTAAGTTTACTGAGCATAAAGCTGGAAGCGGGCGCTTAGCTAGTCTGAGTGCCCGACTATTGGGATTTGGGGGGTTTTATGCTTGTGGCCAGCTTCTAGGCTCTCCCTCCTTCCCCTTCTAGACCTTGGGATTAATAGACAGTTTCAAAGGCTTTCTTTTCCAGCAAGTAGAAACAACACATACAGAATTTCAAGGGCTCCCCTCCTCCTGCATAATCATGGTTTTTCTTGTTATTTTCAGAACACCTGGCAATCTTACAGGACCAGACTCAGGACACTGAATTAACGGGTGAGGCATGTCTCCGTCCTCCTCCCTGCCTTGGTTTCCTATCTGTCCTATCTAACAGTTTCACAATTGAGTCCAGGTTGACTTAAAAATAGTATCCTTTGACTTCAGCAGGAATTGTGGAAAATTCAGAATAGTCTGTATTTGGAAATGCATCAATACATGAACATATAGTTTATTTTATCACTCACTTCTCAATTACTCTAAATAATTTGTTTCTTATCAAATTTGCGATGAATGTTGTATGTTTAAATAGTTATTTCATAATTCAAATTTCTTAAAAATGTCTAACTCTTAAAAAATAAATATATCTCTGCTTCCAAATGTTTTGGTTGTCTTCATAGTTTATTATGTAAACTGTTTTCTTAATTTAGTTAATGTGATTCATCATATTGATTGATATGATAATGTTAAAACAAATGAATATTCTCAAGATAAACTCAATGTTACCATATTGTATTTATACTCTTCTTATTTTACTGGGTGAGATTAGCTAGTATTTTTGGAGGTTTATAAAGAACATTAGTATATAATTTCCAATTCTCTGTAATTAATTTATGTTTTTGTATCTTGAATATACTGGACATGCTTTCCCCCTTGTTTTCTAAAGTATTTGCATAAGGTTAACTTTTTTCATGAATGTTTGAGAAACTTATAAATTTAACCATATGACTCTAGAGTTCTCTTTTTGAGAAGGTTTTGATTAAAAATTCTCTTTCCTTATTAGATATTAGGCATATAGAAATTCCATTTCTTATATCCACCTTGGGAAGTGTGTGCATGTATATGTTTTAATTTCTATTTCATGTAAGTCATCAAAATGAGTGCTATAAATCTATTCATATTATTCCCTCATTTTCCTTTTAATATCCCAGGGATCTGAGTAATATGTTTGATTTTTTTTTATTTAACTTAAAACTTTTTAAATTAAGTTTTCTTTAAAATTTTGATCAGTTTTACAATGGGTTTATCAACCTGATAACTTTCATGAAAAAACAATTTTGGCAGGTTATTTTCTCTGTTGATTGTTTTCTATTACATTCATTTCTATTTGGATCTTTATTATATCCTTTCTTTTACTTACTTTCAAGTTAATAGCACTTTAAAAAAATCTACATAATTAAATTTAAACTTCTTTTTCCTAACATTTGAAGGTATAACTTTTTTTCTTGGTAATGATTTAGCTATCTCAAAAAGTTTGATGTTATATTTTTATTATTGCTATCTTTCAATTCAAAATATTTTACATTTTTATTGTGATTTCTTTTTGACCTTTGGATTGTTTACAAGGTATTTTTAAATTTCTGAAAATGTGACAATTTTCACACATCCTATTGCTTTTATTTTTAAGTTTGTAAAGTTATAATCAGATAACTTTTTAAGATTTCAATCTTTGTGAACAAATTTTATTTTATGGCTGAGACTATGGCCTCTCTCAGTGTCATATATGTCATCATATATGACATATATGATGTCATATGGCTGAGCCTATGGCCTATCTCAGTGCCATATATGTACACTGTATGTACATATAAGATATGAGGTACCAGGTTGTATTTTAAAATGTATTTCTAATGAGATAAACATTTGTTCAAAAGTTACCATGTTAATTCTTTGTTTTGAAATTTAATGCATAATATACTACACTCTGAAAATTGGTTAAATGCAGATTCCAGGGTTTCACCTCCCAGAGACTTGGTAGGACTGAACGTGGTCTAGGCATCTGTGTTTGTTACAAGTACCATGGAACTATCCAGGTATCCTGGAGCAGGCTTGAGCTGTTGAAATATTGCCTGAACCAGTTTTAAGACAAGAATCTACACATATAGTGTTTGTGCTTCTCAGAAACAAAATAAAAGTATCTGTGAAAAAGTTCAACAAACAAGCAAAATAATATGCTAACAGTAGAATATTGTTTCTTAATTATTTCATGTGTTAAATGCATAATCACTTGGTCTATATCAATGAGAAAAACAGAGCAAGACATGTGCCCCAATGGGACTGACATTCTCATGTGCACGATAAGCAACAAACTATAAACATAATAAAAATATGTAATATGTTAGGAGATTAAAAGTTTTCTTTAACAGAATGAAAATAAAAATAAATATGTGAGGAATGGGAGACCAATGAGTTGCAGGTTTCAAAAGGTTGTTGGGATAGGATTAACTGAAAAACAGTTATTTGAACAAAGATTTTGAGGATGTGAGGGGCTATTAATAGGAATTTCCGAAAGGAATTTGTTCTACGCAGAGGGAATAGCGGGAACAGGGACCCACAGGTAAGATCCATTCTGGTGCTTCATAGGAAGAGCAAAGAGGCTCTGGGGGCTGGAGTGCAGAGGTCAAGGGGAAGATTAGGAAGAAACGAATCCAAGAATGTAACCTGGGGACAAGGAATGACCTTTGGCTTCGACACTGAGTAAATGGTTAAACATTACAGGGTTTAAAGCAGACTAATTCAGGATACAAATGAGGTTTTTAAAAATCCATATTGTTCCTCTACTTAAAATGCATCCTAGACGCGATGCAGGTATGGAAGTGAAGTGCTCGTTTATGAGGCTATTGCAGCATTACAGGTGATAAAGCATAGTGGCTTAAACTAGTCTATAAATAAATGTTTACAAACTGTGCATTGCACTTACCAGGGAAATAGCCTTGCAGGGGATGAGAAGTTGTCAGAGTCTGAATATACAGGGTCTGGCAGAAGTAACGCCTGCTTTAGTGTGCTTGGTATGATAATAATATGGGTGTAATAATTTATAGTTTTAATTTGAACATTTCACCTAAAATGCCATATGGTGTGCTGCAGTGTGATATGGTTATGTTATAGAATTACATGCTTATGATCTTGTAAGAAAAGATTTTGTAATAAAACAGGGGCATCATCTCTGTCAGACCCTGAGTATTTGAAGGTAGCAACATGATTTCCTGACAATTTGGATTTGAGTTGTAAAAGAGGCAACACAAATTCCGGGATGATGAGAAAGACGTTTTATGTTCAAAATTAAATGACTTAGTTTTAATGAATTTTGCAGATGAGAAACATAATGAGCTTTTAAAAATTATTTTATTGTTTACATAGAACCAGCAAGTCCATTCATATAGGTACATCAGGTGTTATTTTCTTCAAATTATTAATGGTGCCATTGAAGTACAGAGTTTAAGGATTTGGTTTAAATAAAGATATTAAGTAGCAGACAGATGTTGAACCTGTGTAGTCTGACACCATATAGAGTGTTCTTCCTGCTATATTAAAGTCTTCTTCATTATTTAGGGATTTACATTTATAACTACATACTCATTGATATCTCTGATTTTTAAAACAATTAAAGTGTTTTGAAATTAAAAAATAACTTTGATATTAAGTTCAACTCTAAACCACATGTGCTTTTGGCAGAGAGAAGGGAGGGGGGAAAACTGCTTGTGCATGTTTTTGATGACATATTACAAAGTTGTACAAATCCCAAAACTTGTAAATTTTTATCCTTTAGAATCAACAGAGTTTATAGAGGACAACTCACGGAGGTCCTAAAGATTCACAATATTCTGAATGATGATAGTGAAAATGGGAAAGCAGGCTTCTCAGTCCTGATTTAGTAGTGCAGGCATCTGTAAAAATCACCTAATATCTTTTTTTAGACAGGACATTTGGCAGGAGTTTCCTTCCCGACAACAAATTTGTCTCCTGGCAGTAGCGATTTGTAGCAGCTGCTGCAAATCAGTAATAATTTGGGATCATTCCACTGCACAGGTGTGGAAAGCCTAGCGTTTAGGAGGTTTACAAATTATACAATGCACTTAATCAGTTATGAACACATTGTGTAACTTTTTTCTTTATAATATTCGTTATTTTAGAATCTATAAGTCTCTTTTTTCAGGGTCAACATAATTGGTCAGAAAATATCTGCAGATTCTAGTTACTTCTCCCTTTACACCAAGGAGAGAGGAAAAATAAGCATTGAGATTGGGTTTTCTTTCAACACTTTTTCAAATTTTGAATTTAAGAACAATAAGGGATCTCTATAAAAGGGCAATGAAATTGCTTTTTCTTCCTCTAATATCTTTGCACGCATAGCAATATAAACTAAAACAATAGCCTGCTGTGACATACTGTCGCTGCAGCTGAAGGACCTATGATTAGATCTTCACTCAGGTGCATGTGACCTATCAGCTGAACACCTATCCTATGGAATTCTAGAATCTTCCATAATTATACAAAATGTGATCCTTTTAACCAGTAGGCAAATTATTAAGGTCATGGCATTACCTTTACAAATTTACGTCTTAGGCGACTATATCTCGTTATGCCCCGATGAAATTTATACTACTGGGTAATATAACCTTTCCTCGTCATCTCTATCTGAGGGTTCACATATTTAAGAATAATTTGTCCAATCTTTTATGTTGAACATCCCTGAATGATAACATTCTTCAGATAACACAGAAAAACAAGAAAAATGTTTAAACTTCTTGCCTATTTTATGCTTATCTCTGTCAATCAGCATCAGACACTAAATTGACACAAGGTAATATATTATTTGGCTATATCAATGGACAACTGATTTTGGGGGGAGTTGGTGGGTAGGGACTTAAGCTACCATTTTTTGCATTGCAAAAGTAATATTGATATAAAAGCTAACATTTATTGGGTGTTTACTTATTTTAGGCATTTGGCCAGCATTATTTATGTAATGAATAAAATGCTCTGTATGTCCAAAGTCAAAATCTGAATCCAGGTCATTTGATTCCACAGATTCTGTGGCCTGTCGTGTATACATTCCATTTAACTGTGTTCAAGTTTAACACTTTATATGTACACACACGCACACTACAATTTTCTGGCATTTTATGCTATAGTTACCAAAAAAATCATAAGAGAAGGACGACTTTGTGTTATTAATAGCACTGGGATTAAATCTGTAAATATGATTTATAGCTACTGTAATATATGTTCATATGTGTATGGACATATACAAATATAATATCTATCTTCTATTTAATACAATAATAAACCTAACCATGATTTCTCACACAATTTTATAGAGAACATTGCTAGGAAAATCAAACAAAGCATATTAACACAAAATTTATTCTCTGAGGGGTATGTGGCAGTAATTTGGTATTTACCAGACCTGGATAGTTCCTGCTTTTCCCTGTAAACATGGTGCAGCCAGCAAAGGCTAATAAAATCGAATGCAATTAGCTACTTGGACACACAGAGATACAAGTCGATGTTTGTAAATAGTTTTTAAATTGTTGTGATGCTGCCAGGAGGTATTCTTTCCCGTGATATTTAAATCATGTTCCCCTACGGTTACCGACTCTGCCATCGGCAATTCTCTCGCATGGCGACTCCACAATGTGCTAGTGTTTTGATTGGCAAAGCCAGAGTATGGCTGTGATTTCTGGATGGTTCATTCCAGAAGATTTCATGCTTGATATTTACTGAAAAGTTTATTTTCCAGTTCTAAAGTAATAGAGAATATTTAAAATGATAAGATTTTTATTTCATTGTCCCAAATATCTTTTTTAAGAGCTATTTATCATGTTCCAGATAAAACAGCAAGGTACAAAAATTCTTTTGGGATATGCTTACTCTAGAGTTGTTTTTGTTTTTAGATTATAGAACTAGAGAGATCTAACTTTCTTATAATCTTTCTCATCAATGATTAAACTAACTTTGAAAGTGATCTTTATGTTTAGCATTCTTCTTATTTGTCTTGTTTGTTTCTTTACTAAGAACACTGATTTTGTTCAAGATATTTGTCAGTAGGAATGCAGACTGTCCAGCCACTGTGGAAATCAGTATGGAAATACATAAAAAAATTAAAAATAGATCTACCTTTCAGCTCAGCAATTCCACTTCTAGGAATACATCCAAAGGCACCTGAAACACTAATTTGAAAGAACATAAGCACCTCTATGTTCATTGCAGCATTATTTACAATGGTCAAGATATGGAAGCAGCCCAAGTGGCCATCCATTGATGAGTGGATAAAACAACTATGGAACATTTACACAAAGGAATACTACTCAGCCATAAAAAAGAAGAAATGTTTACCCTTTGAGACAGCATGGATGGACCTGGAGAACATTATGCTAAGTGAAAAAAGCCAGTTAGAGAAAGACAAATGCTGTATGATTCCACTCATGTGTGGAATTTAATGAACTAACTGAACTAACAAGAAAAAGGAAGACAGACTCATAAATGACAGCTATGCAGGGGAGGTTAAGGGGTGGAGGGGTTGAGCAAAAAAGGAAAAGGACTTGGACTCATGGATGTGGACAACAGTGTGATGACTACTGGGGGGAAAGGGGGAGATATAAAGGGACTAAATGGTAATAAAATAATATAGTGAAGATTAAATTAAAAAATATCTTTATCAGAGTAATTTGAAAGTATGTTCTTAACAAAATAAAACAAATTACAAATCAGAAGACTAGATACTTAATATCAGCTCCCAATATAAACTGATTACATAATTCTGGTCAAAATCATTAACCTCTCTCTTTTAATTATGTAAACTCTAGAGCTGTGAGGAATGTCAAATGAGATAATCTATTGGAAAGAAGTTTTTACTGCATGCCACCAAACTTTAAAACTCTGGTCAAAGGTAAGGCATTATCACTATCATCATCACATCCCATACTGCATATACCTCATTACAGTGAGTTATTTATTTAATCTCCTTATTGAAATTACTTTTCATTTATCTTTTTAACAATGAGATAACATCTTTTCAAAATTTACTTTACAAACATTAATCTGAAATGGAGCTGTAAAAATTATCCAAATTGTAATGTTTTCTTTAAACCTGAATTAATGTTTGATCTCAGTAAAAGAATATAAGATCTTAGACAAATTACTTGAGCTTTGTACCTCACTTTCTTTGTATTTGGAAAAGAAAATATTGCATGACCCTAAAGTGTTGCCTTCAGAATTTTGCTTCTTTTTTGTTTATTTGTTTGTTTCAAATAGAAAGGTACATTTGGTATTAAATTGTCGAGTAAGGTAAGAACATGAAATTTCATCTGTCTTGCAAAGTAATAAGTTAACCTATCATGGTTTCACAAATACTGGCAGTGAGACATGAGATGTCTGCTTTAGCGACGAAAGACCATTTATTACTCAAAGTAAAAACAGCGTCCAGAATAACATTATAGCAGGAGTTCCTAAATCCTGATTACCACAGGTAGTAAGGCCAGGTATTGTTTTTACATGCTATGGAGGCTTGTGGCAGGAAAGTGTCCCCAAGATTAAGTGACTTATGTAAGCACTGCCTGAAAGTATGCCCATTCTCCCTGTTAGAGTGACATGAGCTTGGAATGGAAGCTAATCTCTCTGGAAAGAGAAGTATCTCAATTTTATTACCTTGGAATGGCTTCAGGAAAGAGACTGCCTCCTACTTTACTGTTTAAAAATGTAAATACATTTGCTACAGGGGGAGTCTTTGTCTCTGTCTTTCCAGAGTTACAGGTTTATACAAATATTTCTGAAAAAAATAGCTCTGTGGCATGTGGTTTTTTTTACTGCCTGGATGTGTAGAAACATGTGAGAGATTCATGGCGAATTTTCTTTCAACATCTGCTCCCTGTTAGTTCTCTTAGTTCGGAATAGAAATTCTTTATAACTTTTTAAGAATGAATGAGATCTAAGGAAGAGAGAACTTTAAACAGAACCTAACCTGTAGATATAACTGCCAAAGCATTTCCACTGGGTGTGTGTGTCCATGTAAGTCCCAGTGAGAGAAACTAAAATGAACAGTGCATGACTACTCAGTAAGTCTGGAAGTTAGGGGTCTCACTCAGCCCAGATTATCTCATAGATTAGAAACTTTAGGAACATAATCCTCCGCCATTTGCAGTGCACCAGATCCAATTATAATTCAGCTTAAATTTTAGATATAAGCAGCTCATCTTAGACCAACTGAATCAATATGATTTGGGCACAATATCTGGATAGTTAAAACCAAAATGAACAAAAGAAAAACACTCCAGGGGTGGTATTCGTGAATTTAAAAGGGAGAGGAAAACTGACCCTGGCAGTTGTTCCCTCTGTGCCAGAAAGATGAGTGACTTTCGACAGTGAGAGTGATATTTCATGGCACTTAATAAGTAACAAATGGTTTCAATTTTCCTGAATTTGCTGAGCCTTATTTTGTGTACTATCATTTAGTGTGTCTTTGAGAATGATCCATGTGTACTTAAGAATGTGTATTATGATGGCTTGGGATGAAATATTCTGTAAATATCAATTAATTCCATTCCATCTAGTAGACCTTTTAAAGCTGCTATTCCCTGGTTCATATTTTGTCTGGAAGATGGATCCATTGGTGGCAATGTGGTGTTAAAATTCCCTAGAATGATTATGTCACTGTCTATCTCTTCCTCAAATTCAATAAAATTAAAATCATATTGAGCATTTTTTCTGATCATGACATGGAACTAGAAATCAACTCCAATTTAAAAAATGCAAAAACATTCAAATACATGGAGTCTAGATAGCATGTTATTAAATATTGAGTGGGTCATCCATGAAATCAAGGAAGAAATCAATCAGTACCTGGAAACAAATGAAAATTAACACAACACAACCCAAAACCCATGGGACACAGTAAAAACAGTCCTCCGAAGGAAGTTCATAGCATTTCAGGCCTACCTCAAGAAGACAGAAAAATCCCACATAAACAATCTAACACTACACCTAAAAACACAACAATAAACAGAGCCCAGAATGAGTAGAAGAAACAAAATAATCAAGATAAGAGTGGAAATAAATGACATGGAAACAAAACAAATTCAGAAGATCAATGAATCTAGAGCTGGTTCTTTGAAATGATAAACAAAATTGATAAACATTTAACTAGACTTATCAGGAAAAAGTGAGAGAACTCAAGTTAATCAAATCAGAAAGGAAAGAGGAAAAGTAACAAGTGATACCACAGAAATACAAAGGATTGTAAGAAATTACTATGAACAACTATATGGTCAAGAAATTGGACAACCTGGGTGAAAGAGAAAAATTTCTAGAAACCTACAATCTTCAAAAACTGAATCAGGAATAGCAGAAAACCTGAATAGACTAATAAAAATGAATGAAATTGAAGCAGTCATCAAAAATCTCCCAGCAAACAAAAATTCTATACCAGATGGTTTCACAGGTAAATTTTACCAATGATTCAAAGAACTAACAGCTAATCTTCTCAAACTATTCCAAAAAATTCAAGAAGCGAGAAGACATTCAAGTTCTTTTTGTGAGATGAGTATTATCCTAACTCCAAAATCAGATAAAAATGTAACAAAGAAAGAAAACAAAGATGAACATTAATCCTGAAATCCTTAGCAAAATATTAGCAAACTAGATCCAGCAATATATTAAAACGATTATTCACCATGATCAGGTGGGATTTATACCAGGGATGCAAGGTTGGTGCAATATGCACAAACCAATAAATGTGATACATCTCAGAATAAAATGAATAATAAAAATCATATAATCATATCAATAGATGTACAGAAAATCATTTTTTTAAATCCAATACCCATTTATGATAAAAAGTCTCAGCAAAATGGCAACACAGATATCATGTTTTACCATATTAAAGGCTATGTACAATAAACCTATAGCCAACATCACGCTCAATGGGCAAAACCTAAAAGTGTTACCCTTAAAATAAAGACCAAGATAGGGATTCCGCTTTCACCATTCTTACTCAACATAGTATTGGAAGTCCTAGCCACAGTGATCAAAAAAGTAAAAGAAACAAAATGCATCCAAAGTGGAAAGGAGGAAGTAAAACTGTCATTATTCTCAGATGACATAATATTGTACATAGAACCTCTCTAGGTGCCATCAAAAAGCTACTAGAATTAATAAATGAATTAGGAAAAATCGCAGGACTGTAAATCAATACTCAGAAATTGATGGCGTTTATACACCAAAAGTGAACTACCAGGAACAGAAACTAAGAAAACAATCCCATTTACTATTGCAACAACAAAAAAAATGAGGTACCTAGGAATAAATTTAACCAAGCAGGTAAAGTAACTGTATTTGGAAAACTATAGCACACCAAGGAGAGAAACTGATTGATATAATAAGTTGAAGCATATACCATGTTCATGGATTGGAATATTTAACATCATTAAAATGTCCATATCACCCAAGGCAATTTATAGATTTAACACAATTCCTATCAAAATACTAATGTCATATATTGCATATGTAGAACAAATATTCCAAAAATTCATATGGAATCAATTGTACTTTGGATAGCCTCAGCAGTCTTGAGAAAAATGTACAAAGTTGGAGGGATCACAATACCTGATATTAAACTATACTATAAGGCCACTGTATTCAAAACAGCCAATCTGGTACTGGCATAAGAACAGACACATAGATAAATGAAACAAAACCAAGAGCCCAGAAATAAACCCACGTCTTTATGGTCAATTAATATTTGACAAAGGGGGCAAGAACACACGATGGAGTAAAGACAACCTCTTCAATAAATGGTGTTGGGAGAACTGGACTAGAACTGAAACCAAACCACAAACTTACTCCTCTACCAGAATAAACACAAAATTGATAAAAGGCTTAAATATAAGTCATAGTACCACAAAAACCTTAGAAGAAAACATAGCAGTAAAATTTCAGATATCTCTCATAGTAATATTTTTGCCAATATATCTCCTAGGATGAGAAAAACAAAGGAAAACAAATAAGCAAACAGCAGCAACAATGAAACAAATGGGACTATGTCAAATTAAAAAGATTCTGCAAAGCTAAAGAGACTATGATCAAAATGAAAAGGGAAATGCTGTATGGGAAAACTTATTTTTCAGTGATACATTGGACAGGAGTTTAATCTCAAAGATATATAAAGAACTAACATGACTCAACACCAAGAAGACACACAATTCAATTAAAAGATGGGCAAAAGACTTGAATAGACACTTCCAAGGAGGACATACAGAGGGTCCAGAGACATATGAAAAAATGCTCAACATCCCTAGCCATCAGAGAGGTACAAATTAAAACCACCATGAGATACCACTTCGCACCGGTCAGAATGGCCATCATTAATAAATCAACAAACTACCTGTGTTGGCAAGGATGTGGAGAAAAGGGAACCCTAGTGCACTCTTGGTGGGAATGTAGATGCATGCAGCCACTGTGGAAAACAATATGGAAGTTCCTCAGAAACCTAGAAATGGAACTTCTTTTAACCCAGCAATCCCACAGCTGGGATTATACCCTAAGAATACGGAAATACCTATTCAAAAGACTATATTTACCCATATGTTCATAGCAACATTATTTTAATAGCCAAAATATGGAAACAGACTAAGTGTCCATTAGTAGATGAGTGGATAAAAAAAGCTGTGGTACATTTTCACAATGGAATACCACGCAACAGTTAAAAGAGATTCTTACTTTTTTGTGACTGCATGGACAGAACTGGAGTCTTATGCTAAGTGAATTATGTCTGTCAATGAAAGATTAATACCATATGATGTCACCTATAAGTGGAATCTAATGAACAAACCAAACTAGTGACCAACACAGAATTAGAGGCACAGAAACATGGAACAGACTGAAAGCTGTAAGAGGAGACAGGGGAAATGTGTGCTGGTTGAAATAAGGTGAAGGGAATGGTCAAAGAACATAGATGCATGACCAATATACATGGACAGTGGTTATTGCGGGAATGGGGGAGGGCTGGGGAAAATTGGAACAACTGTTGTAACATAAATAATCAAATATTCAAAAGGAAAAAAGAAAGAACCAAACAGGACTCCACATCATTAGTAACTGTGCTCACTGCTGTCTATTAGAAGGAGCCATGTATCTCCGTGTTTCTGCACCGAAAGGCACAGCAATGACTGAGGGATTACAGCATCATTATCAGCACGCACAGTGTTTCAGCCTTCTGGACGACTTTGCAGAGATGACGAAGCACTATGCTGGCAATGAAACGTGCAGGAAGTCATTCTGATGGTAGTAGTGCTGATGTGTTTAACAATTGTGCTAACACAGGCAAGGGAAAAGCTTTGGGTTCAGTGTCTACTTATAGGTGTGAAGCAATTTCAAGTATTTACGCTTCAGAATCCTTGAATAACTTTTATAAGCATGCTTTGTGAAATCCTCGAGTATTCTGACAAAGCCACTTCAGATTTAATAGCAAGAATAATTGAACTTTTACAGAATGTCTTTAGATCAGTAGTATGAGTGCAATGTCCAAAGATTAACAGAGAACTACAGAAGGCTCACAAGTATCTCAAAGTATATGAGAGTGGACAATCCAGGAAAATGGGCAGCGGCAGTGAAAGAAATTCAGTCTGACAACAGTAGCAGAAATGGACCTTTAGAGAGAGACTCAAGGTACTCAGGTACAGCAGCCTTTATAGGGTAACCATGATTAAACTTTTGAAGCTTGGGGTAAGTTAACTAAAACAAGGATAGAAGGACTGGGTGCATGGGAACTAAGACAATAAGAATTTATCTCAAAGTTTTGGGCATCAGTTTTGATGAGTGTTCAAAGACAATTTTAAAAAGTATTTTAATTTTATTCATCTATTTATTACGGCAGATATGTTGCTAAAACAATAAATAATATAGAAAGTACTCAGAATATATTATTGTCTAGAACATTTAATTTTGCAAAATGACATTAAAAAGGCCAAATTATATTAGTATTTAAAAAATTATATTGGTTTACCATTTACAGAGTGTTGTCATGTGCATTATTTTATTTTACACTAACATAAATCACATATTTTTAAAAACTAAAATACTGAACTATTCCTCAAAGACATATAGTTACTATGTGGCAGAACTCCCTGGAATTTAGACTTACAGATTCCAAGCTCAATGACTTTTCCAGTGCATAATACCTATCATAAAATGTTTTTATATTTCTAATATTAAATGCAGATATTCTAAGCTTGATATTCTAAACTTGAACCTTGATATTCTAAACTTAAATTTCAACTGGCTAGAAACTGTATTTTTCATATTATAGGAAATAACTAATAATTGTATCGGTCAATTATTCTTTTATAATCTTGTCATACACCAACAGTCTACTTCATATTTTAATTTAATAAATCATGAGTAAATATTACCTTATTTCTAGATAATATTTTAAGTTAAACAAAAGCCAAAGTTAAAATATCAAATTCAGTTTTATCTTACAATTTTAGGTGAAGTTAAAATATCAAATATTTCACGTATAGGGGATCTATCTTCTTATAAATTGCATAGTTCTTATTTAGTATGATTGTCAGGGCAGCATTTCAATGCAATGAATCTTAATGACTTCATTATTGATTAATTGCTTGCCTAATTGTGAAAACTGAATTAAATAAATTAGGGGCAAGAAAAATCAATTTGTCAGCCTCAAAGCCCAATTAAGTTATGAAGTTGACAAATACAGGTTCCAAGTTTAGAAAAAAAATTTTCAAATGTCTTTTTGTGAGCCTCAACTTTTATTTAATTAGGAAGCATGTTAAATTTCCTTCAAAAAATAGTAGTTACTATAAAAAATTCAACTTTATTTTCTTGTTTTTAGGGTTAAAATCAGTCTTTCATTTTCTCAGGTTTAATATTTCTCAACTATTTCTCCATTCCTATTAATTTTTGTCACCCTCTCTTTTTCCCTGAATCTGGTCTTCCAACATTTCAAATTTCCATGCATTCTATGACTAATTAGTTTTTTACGTGATCCAGGGGCTCTTCTTGGGTCTACAGTGCAGTCAGCTTTCCAACTACAAGCTCAAGTTCTACGAACACCACATTCACTTCTTTGCTCCTCTATGAACATTCAACGCCATTGGTTCAACTGTCAGAATATCTGTTCTTCCAAACATATTGCTTACTTCTCTCCTTCTAGCTACTTCATTCAAACTTCATGGCTGATTTCAGTGACATTGTCAATTAATATTACATCGTATTCATATACTCCAGAGACTGTAATAGGTACTTTGCATGTAATAATTTATTTAATTTTTACAATGACCTTTTGACTTTGGCACAATTATTTTCACTATTTTGCTGATGAGAAAACTGGAGTCTGGAGAGGCTAAGTGTCCACAGGGAAAACTGAAGCTAGGATTAGAATCTCACCAGCAGAGCCACATTATGATTTCCAGGAGACTTAGGCACTTCTTTCTTCTTAAGACCCTTCCTCCATTAAAGATAATAAGATTATAAAATAAAACAAAACAAAATAAATAAAATAAAATAAAAAAACAAAACAAAACTGTGTTTTGTTACTGCCGGGATACAAAGATAAGCATATTGATATTATATATTAAAATATTTCCTTGATATAAAAACCATTTTTCTTCTAATGTTATAGGAAATCAAACTTTTTCTCTGCTTTCTTTTTGAGAATATGAGCCCCAGACACCGTGTGACCGTGCTGATAGTGTGAATTAGCCCTGCTCACTATTTTGATGCTGCTCTGGTCCCTTAAACTCTTTGTGTCATATGTTTCCTGAATTCCCAAAAGTCTTGCTCTCATCTTTGAAATTTTATTATAATTTATTTTTGTTTCTCTTCAGTGACATTTATTATATTAGTTTTCATGATATAATAATATTTATATTTCCTTGCTTTTCTGAATAAATTATTGACTTCTTGAAGATATGAATTGTTAATATATCATATTTCCCTTTGACATCATGGTGCCTAGCAGTTTCCTACATATATTAAATTTCATTAAGTTTCTGTTGTGTTTTTTAACAAAGAAGTTAATATGAAATAATTATTTAGTACTTTCATTAATTCAGTCCTACCAGTTTTATAAATGTAACTCAAATAATTCATGTATTATTAAATAGAATCTACTGACCTAAAATGCCCAGAAATCATTTTGTAATTACTTCTTCAGGTCACACATATTTCCCTGTTCTACATTATCAGTATATAAAAATCTCACAATTTTTAAAGAAATTCAGAAGTATAGAATATTTTATATGAACTTATTTCAAAGGTCCTTTGCTAAAGGTTACAAATTGCTGTGCATTTGTTATGAAGATTAGTATTTGTAAATTCTTTAGGAAAATATAACATTAATTTTACATGTAAAATTTTGTTTCTACATTAAAATAATAGTCTATTTGGAATGTCTTTAAAAACATGTACATCCCTTTTCTACTTTAATCATTCTTGATCCTTTTAAGTATTTATCTCATTTCTCCTTCTTCCTAAAATGTGTTTGGGGGAGCTGAGGTTCAAGTACTCAAAGATACAATTTTGGGGATCAGCTTCACTGAGTTCTACCCTTTGTTAAGTATTTTCAATATCACCTTTGAAAAATAATTACTGATGAATGATCATAGGTATTTCTCTTCTCTTATAAATTTACATCTTAGTGTAAAATAACCTAGAAGCAGAAAAACTTTTCAAAGTCTAAGAGTGTCTTTAAGAGGTTTTTGAGAGATTCTGTACTTAAAGAAGAAAACATATGTATGGTCAATGGGTCTACCTAATATTGTCCACCTTTGCCTCCCACGCTGCCACCTAATTTCCCAGTGTACACAGTATCCTCAGCAAATATTGCTGCCAGTGTTGAAAACAATATTGTGTAAAATCAAATTTCTATCACTATGATCAGCATATTACTTAATTGGCAAGTTTTTGCTTCAGTGAAAATATGCTAATTAAAATTTTACTGTACTTCTTTATATGCACACTCAGCTCATATCTCAACTTCCATAAACCACTCATGAAATACAAAAAAGAAATTTCAGACTCAATTAAGTCCTTTGTGCTTCATTAAGTATAAATACATTACCCAATTCCTGTAAATTTTATGGAAATTTTTAACTGGCTTAGATTTTGTTATTCAAATTCAGAATGGGTCTGTCTATGATATTATAGAATATGAAACAAGGACATTTTTGTTACTGAAAACTCTTTAAAATTTCATTTAACTATAAAAACTTGAACGTATTCACTCTTAGTGAACATTTACTTTCAAATTTATGATATTAAAACCTTTAGAGTACAGTAGGTATCAATACATGGTCCATGTATTGTTTATTTTTTTATTTTTTGACATTAATTTGCCCTGTTAATCTACCAGAAATCTACTTTTGCCAAGAGAGAGTGAGGTTTCATCTATCAAGACAAGGGGAGAAGTACTCAATAATCCCATCTAGTTGTGCATTTAAATATGATAAGACATTTCAACACATGCTGATTTAAATGTGATTTAATGAAATGATATCTAAAGTTTACTGATCAAGAGAATCATGCATGACACCATTTAGAGTAGTGATTACCAAGTTCCACTCCATGATTGGTTTCTAAGGATGCAATTGAGGGAATATGTGCATTAAAATATTTCAAAGGTGTTTTTAATGAGAGTATTAGCTAAAAAGAATGAGAGGGTGTTCCTAATATCGATAGGCTTTAATTTAAATAATACAAATACTCTAGACATGTGTTTCATTCATAGATAATAATTTTATGCTGAGAAAAGTGGGACAACTGTAACTGAACAACAATAAAAAAGAATAATTATTTTAAAAGAGTAAATGACGGAAATAAGATACTACTAAGATTGAGGAAGCAAAGACAGTTCAAAGGGAACAGATTTCAAAGAAATAGTTTAGAAGGAACATGGAAGCTGAGCCAAGAGGAGGCTCTGCAATAAGAACCTGCAAACTTATAATTGATAGAAACGTAGGTGAGAGGCTATGGGGTTGTAAAGATTTCAGAATCACGGAGTTGAGGAATTTTTTACCAAAACTACCTGCACATACTTTTAAGAGAAGCCACGGTCAATTCAAAACCTGAAATTTGAGTTAATGCTTATGTTGTTCTAACATGACTACATTAAGATAAATGAGATAAGGTATGCCTTTCAGGCACAGCCTTTTACTAGTCTATACCTATCTTTAAATGCAGGATATTTTTAGTTGTTATCTAATGAATTTCAGAATTACATGGAATCATAGCTTAACTGCTACATCTTTTCCTCTGGAAAAAAATGACAAATAGCCAGCAGTTAAATTTTGCTTAAGAATGTTTTGTGAAGAACTCTACCATAAAAACATAATTTAAATAGCCATATATTATTACTATGACTTATAAAATGCTATAGAAAAAGTAATGAGATTGGGTAGAAACATATTATATTAAGGTAATACATAATTTAATTATAACTACTCTAAAACAAAACCTTCTTAGAGAACTTTCTAATTCAACTACATTTTACAAACATACCAAAAATTATTTTGAAATAATAGTTTTAATATTTCATATAACAGAAAACAACAAAAACTATGTTAGCACAGAAGTGTTGTGAGGTCCTTTATATTAAGAAAGCATAAATACAAGTTCATAAGGTACCACGTATGTATTCATTTCATTTGTTTCTTCATTCACTAGATCAACACTTATCAAGTGTATTCTCAGGAATGGATAATGGAATAAAAGATAGACATGCAGAAGTTAAAGCATATTTTCTCTCTTTTTCAATGTTTACTTTTTAAAAAGTAAGTGAAATTTAGAGTGATGATGTCAAGAGAAGATTTATCACTGGGTGCTGTGGATTCCCCGAAAGGTCACGTGTTCTAGATGACATGGGGATAAGGGGAGTTGGCTGAAGAGTTCATATCTAATCAATGTTTTGAATGATTTGTAGAAGATAGCCAGGTGAAAAACAGGTGAACGAATAGATCCAAATAATAATAGAGTACAGATTCTACCTTTCTCTCTCAATGTCGGTTGCCCTATGAAAGTAAATTTTTCCCTGACCATGGATAAAATATAAGTAGGGTGCATACGTTATCCATTTATTTTCAAATATGAAGAGTCCATTTATCCTTAGCTGTAAATAATCAAATAATAATTGATAAATATTAAACACATATTCTATTTGAGAAATGAATACTTAAAAATAAATCCATCAATTATAATAATGGAATTCAAATTTTATTTGAAATGAAAGGACATTTTGTATCTGCTAAACTGGATTATGAAAAGGGAGTCTTAATTGGAAGATTTTTCTGTTCTTCCACCAATATTTGCCCCTATTTCTTCATCACAAATGTTGACTCATCAGCGGTAAAAGTAGAGGGAGAAAAAGATACAAAAGGTCGTTTTTTGTAACACACAGTGTAACCAGGTGTTGTTTTATTCTGGCTGTGACAGACGTTTAAAAGAGGTTTCTAGTGTACTCCTGAAATACTTCCCCTGCTGCACTAGGATATCCTTGGGCACTCAGTATTAACCTTCCTTACCTGGCCCACAATAAGCGTACCTTTTTGATCCCTCCTCCAAGGGAGTGTGCAAATTCCACACAGACAGCTTTGTACTCACAACGAAACTCTGCCCTCTGCACAGCTGCTCCTCCTTCCTTCCTTTCTGCCTCCCTTCCTTCCTTTTTCCTTTCTTCCCTGTACATGTGTATATTACTTCCAACTTTTCATTCTTAACTTCTTAATTTTCTTTAATGAAGATATGAGGCTCAGCATAACAAAAATGACCATTTTTGCATTCTTTCTTGATTTTACTTTTGGTATAGCACTTATCTTTAAAATGTGCAATCATTGCTATTTTTTGGATTTAGCTTCTGTTAAAATTGAAACAGAATGAATTCAATTCATAAACTGTTTACATAAAAACACATCTGGAAACATTTAGTATGACACTGACAAATACATGTATTACCCAATTTAATTTCCAGTGCAGTATCTGAGGCAGGCGCCATTATTAAGGTGAACAGAAGATAGACACAAATGAATCCATATTGTACAATTTCACCTAAACAAAGTTTGGTGATTTTCTGGCAATGATGGTGGGGCAATTGTGGTGTAAATAGAAAACGAATATAAAATAATCTGTGCTATTATTACTCTGGCCATTCTATTGCAGAAACTCCTTTAGAAAGAGAAGAATAATTCTTTTTTCTTTCTGGAGGTCAGAAAGAGGGGATAGCAAAAAGCTCGTTTTTTGCACATGATTAAATCAGTACCAGTTGTTTTTCACGACCAGCAGTCGAACCATGGTTGATACACAGAAAACTTCAGAATATAGCAAGACAGATGGCACAGGCTGGATCTCTGAGAATCTTTCTACTTGCCAACACACCCCTCCTTCTCCTTTTCTTCCTCCTCCTCCACTTCCTCCTTTTCTCTTTCTCTTTCACACAAACATATACACACACAAACACACCATAAACACCAAACAAATTTAAATGGAATGCTAACCAAAATCCATGAAAATATAGTACTTTTGCCTCTGAATTAAGTAGATCATTTTTATTTATTGATTTGAGAGAGAGAGTCAGAGAGACAGAGAGAGAAACATCGATTTGTTGTTCCCCTTATTGATGCATTCATTGGTTGCTTCTTGTAAGTGCCCTGGACGGAGATGGAGCCCGCAAGGTTGGCATATCAGGAGAATGCTCTAAACAACTGAGTTACCTGGTCAGGGCTCAGTACATATTTTTGAAACATTGAAAGTTCAAGTACAATTGTAAACATGAAAAATTATTCTTTCCTAAAGGATAGAGCCTGAAGCATACATTTTTTTTCTTTTTTAATTTGTGTATTTAGGAAACAAGTCATTTAAAAAAAATCGATATGCTTTTAATCATGGAAATGTATCAAATTAACCACATTCTGTATATCTTGGGTATTTTTAACACAAAAAGTGTCTTATTCAATTTTTAAAAGAGTTTATTTATTTATTTTTTAGAGAGAGGGGAAGGGAAGGAGAAAGAGAGGGAGAGAAACATCAATGTGTGGTTGCCTTTCGAGTGCCCCCTACTGGGGACCTGGCCCACAACCCAGGTATGTGCCCTGATTGGGAATTGAACTGGCCACTCTCTGGTTCACAGGCCCACGCTCAATCAACTGAGCTACATCAGCCAGGGCCTTATTTAAATTTTATAGGCTGTAATTACAAGAAGTCTCAGATACTGAAGTTTTCAAAACTCTCTTGTTGTTTGTACATAAAAAGATATCAAATTGCTGAAGCAAAGAAAAGATATTCCCGTGAAGATTCCAAATCCATTTTTAAGACTAGTAATAAAGGTGAGAAGACAATTTTTTTTCTCTTACTGCTTTTTGATCAACTTGGAATTAGAAAATTGAGTCCAGTGTGTCAATAGAAACATAAAGTATGTATCTCCATGTATATAAGAGATCTAATATGTTTTATAACTTTATGAAAGAGAGATAATCTCTGAATTTATCAAAGGGAAAAATAGATTATCTCAAAGCAACTACTTCCGCAATCAAAACCGGCATATTCTAGCTTTGCTAATGAGTGTGCACTTACACAAATAATCGGGCACCCATTTCCTAGCAGTGAGAAGAGACTAGATAGTTTTCCTTATTAAAGCATATGTTTACTGTATGATGTGTTCAAGGCTTTCAGTGCATGTCCAGTGGGCCTCAGTATCAGGAAAGATGAATGGGTCAAAGACAAGAAGAATTAAGGTAGAGATCACCATGACCCAAGTGTCTGTATATTTCCTAAAAGCCCTTGGTCATTGCCCCCCATCTTTTTCTCTCAGAAGTACAGCACCTGACATCATAAGAACTTTTCAGATCAGCAGCTGGACGGCAGCAACTGACCTCTGAGGGGCTCACATAAATAACATCTTTAAACATGTGTTGCCAGTTGTTTTTCTTCATATTGTATTTCTCAGGATAGGTATTTATTGGCTCCAGAAAATTTTATATTTTGACAGTGTTGTTTTTGTGTTTTTAAGTGAATACTTTGCTACTAAAGAAGTCATTTGATTTATTTCCACATAGAAAGCTCATAAAAAAATGGAAAGGCTTCAATAGTTTTAAATCATTCTGCATTGCTCATGGAGATTTAAATTTCAGTGCTAATTTTTATATTAGCACTTTAATTTGGAAGGTACCAGGCTTCTAAAAGATTTAAAATTGTTGGAGCATTTCCAATTTTTATAAGCTTTCCAGTAAGGTTGTGGCTGTGATTCTGGGCTTGTAAAGTAAAGCACAATTTAAAGTTAATTTAAATTATTGAAGTGCTTCTGACTTTAGGGAATTTTTTTGTCTTTCAAACTGGACTTCACAATAGAAGATTACAATAATGTAAGATGAAATGCTTTTTTAATAAAAATACTAAAGATTCTGTTTCATGTTGAAAGTCAGATTTTTTTCAATTCATGTTGACTTACATTTTAATATCATCATTTATACATTGTTAATTTCTAAACAATTTTATTCAAATAGTATTTCTCAATGATTAGCATCAAACTAGATTGATAGATATCCCTAGAGACTGATCTCAGATCTCAATCTTTAGTCCTCTTTTTGTTCAACAGTATAATAATGATTTGGATGATAAACTTGGAAAAATGCTTATCTTGGTGTATAATAGAAAGTAAATGGAATTAATTGATTCATTCAAAATGTTGCCATTTAAGAAGACTTTATGAAGATAAATTGCATCTAAAGGGATACTTTTTAAATTTAAATATTTTATTGTTTATGCTGTTCTAGTATAAAGGGGTACATTTTATATTAAAAAAACAACAAATAAAAAGGATTTTACTTGAGCACAAATACCTAAATAGTAAAATTCTGAATTGAATTGAAGGAACATCGTTAATATATCTAAGAAAGAAAACAAGTTATTTGTTCATATCTTCCTAGCTTACCATGAGGCATGGAAAAACCAAAAACCAGATTTAAAAAAAACTAAAAATATCTATAGTCAAGATAAATACATATGTACTTATGTAAATAAAGGATGTAGAAATTCCTCTCATATACATGTATAAGAACACAAAATAAATGAGTTGTCTGTACTTCTTTAAAATATTTCTGGATATCATTTTATGTTAGAATATGCTCATATAATACATAATTTCAAATGGCAGAAGACAAAATACATGTGAAGAAACCTACAGAAGTTAAGCATATTGCTAGAAAAAGAAGTATCATAAATGTTTAAGTATTTCAAATAATTGAAAGGGTATCCTGTGCAATGGGATTTATTTTGTTGTGTATTTACTTGCAAAAGCAAACCTCTCCCTGACAACAATTAATCAAGTGTGAGAATTCAGCTCTATGGCAACATGACTACACCTAAGTAAAACGAAGAATAGAAAATAAGAGTCTAGCTGAAGCTGTGCTCCCAGGAAAAAAGGGAGACAAGTTTTGAGACTATCTTGATGGTCTTTGCCACGTGCAATTTGTTTAGAAATGAGCTAATAGGTCCAGACCACATTAATATATGGGTACACCATCAGGGCATAAATAACAGGAGTTGGCATTCATTGATGTCATTTTAAATGTTGTCTGCTACAATCAGATACACTGATTTTGTATATATGAAGGGTTTTATCATTATCAAGGCAAATCTAGGTTAAAATATGAAACATTACTGTTTATTTTTTCTATACAAAAATGTAAATACTTGAAATATTGTTGACAGAATTTAAGTGGCCTGGGGCATAGACATAACATTTTGTTGCACAGGTTTTTTTCCTTCTGCATTTTCAAGAATACTTTGAAACCACTTGGCCTCGTTTACTTCTCTTCCAGTCTTTCAAGACCCCACTTCATGTCATGGCCATGGCACAGGCTTGCAGCAGCAAATCACTCCTCTGGAGCCATACGGAAACTTATATTTTCTTTGTTTTTCTTAACAGCAAATGTGAACAGTAGTTACACTTATGTTGTATCAAAACACCTAATAGAATTAGGTGTCTAGAAAAATACTGTGGAAGAGGGCCAAAGAGAGTGCCACATTAAACTAGCAAAAAAAGGGGGGGTATAGTTTTTTACTTTGCATAAATCTTAGAAAGTTTTTTGAGTTTGCTTAACCCTTCAAATCAGTCCTTCAAGGAGCTGAAGTTTACCTATAAAATTTCTCAATGTATCGTAGAGATGAGGAAATTATCTTGTTATTTAATTGGGCACTATTACATATATATATGTATATAAGTATGTGTATATACATATATATATGCACACATAAATGTATACACACATACATATGTGTGTATGTATACAAATATATGTATATACATATATATGTATATATGATATACATACTTACATACACATGTAATCATATACATAAAACACATTTATGTGTAGGTTATATAATAAATACTATGTATATATAATGTACATATACATATTATATATACTCGTGTATAATGCATATAGGTATATTATACAATGTATGTGCTTCGTGTACATGTATGTTATATAGCATGTATACATATGTGTTTATATATAAATTTTATAAATTACTTGTATTTGCAATTTTTGTAGCTTAGAAATTCAGCATATATTTTAAATGCATTTGAATATTAATATCCTTAGTACAGGAAACTCAAAGATGTGAATTAAAGTTCTAATTTACCTACTAAACTATTTTTTTCAATTTCCCATAGTTATACTTAAAAATACATTTCTTTGACTTTTGAATAAATAAACATCTAAATTATTTTTTTGTAATGTCTACAATCCAGTCCAGTCCTTTTTGAGGCTTATCCATCCTCAGCTTATCATTCTCCCAATCCTTATTAACTCTAACCAGGCACCAGATTGTCTCCTAGTTTCTCTTTATTTCTGGTACTGAAGCCAATACACAGCGCTTTTAAGGTTTAATTTTTTTGTTGTGAACAATTTCATATGTAGGACAAAGGAGAAGAGAATAGAACAATGTGTCTTTATATATTTGTGATCTAATTTCAATAACTCTCAAGATTTCTTAAAACCTGCTTCACCTAGCTTTTATTGTTGTTTTGACTATTTAAGAAAAATCCTAATTCCAGACCTCATGGTTTTTCACCTTATATACCTCCTTCTGCATATGTCAAAAAAAGTTTTTGTTTGCATAACCACAGTGATAAAATCACATATGAAAATTAAAAATAATGTCTTATTATTCATTGTATCTTAAAATATCTACTTTTTATGTTTGTTTATTCAAATCAGGTTTCCAATGCAGTGCATGCATTACTTTCAATTATTATGTCTCTTAAGTATTGTCTCTTCCATGACATTGATTTATTGAAAAAAAATGCATCAATTACCTCAGAAAATGTTTCACATTCCAGAAATTTTTCCCTCATGATACCATTTTATATGGTTTCCAATTCCCTTATTTCTTGTATACTAGAATTTGTGTTTAGGGATTTTATTCAATTTAGATTGAACATTATGTGTAAAATATGTCATGGATGATGTTGTGAACTCACATTTCAACACATTAAGGGGTATATACATCTGGTTTTCCCGCTTAATGATCTGAAGAAAAATTTGCAAGGTTGAGGTGATGAAAGCCAACTTCAAATTTTCCTACTGTTCATCTAGTGTTTTCACCAATTAATGTTCTTTGCTCAAATTAACTATTTCATTAAGCATTGCAAAATGTGAATTTTTTATTCAATTATTTCTTCCACATTATTTAGCTGAAATGCTATTTTTAAACTTATTTTTTACAGTGGCAACTAAGGCCATATATCTGCTTATCTTTTGTCAGCCACACAGCAGTTGATAGGTTGACTACTCCTGACGACGTCGTGGAATTTGCAAGGATTCCCTGTCAAAGATGTAGAATTGCCAAGGTTGACAAGGGAAGTACAGTAGTTCGCCATGTATAATGCACACCCACGTTTTTGGTCCAAACTTTCACACACACACAAAAAAAAACCACTTTCATTTTAATTTTTAGTTCATTGTTTATTTATTTATATTTAGATACTTGGCTTTTGTATTATACAGAAATTTTAGAATTTATGTTTTAACATATTATGATACAAGAAATTTTGTGTAATGAATAATTATAAAATACAAGGTATTTCAGGTGCTAGCCATGTAGAATGTGTATCCTTATTCTTCCCTTAAAAGTTTGGACAAAGTAGTGCATATTATACACTGTAAAATACATAGGTAGAACCACGAGAAGTTTTATAAAATAAGAAACTTAGTATACAGATCTGATTCAGATCATTGTGGAGACCGCTTATACAATCTACGGCCATTTCTTTCATGTTTGTGGAAATTTGAAGTAAGCAGATAGGTAATAGGGAAAAAAGATAGACAAGAAAGGACAAATTGGTACTTCTGAGGATGAAGATAATCCTTGTCTGTTTCACATTACCCACAAGCCCACAGCCTGGATATGCAAGTGCCTTTCAGGAGAATCTGGCTGTCTTTCTGATGGAGTTAAATGCACACCTGGTCCAGGAGAAGGACAACAGCTGGTTTAGTTGCAGGTCCAGCAGCTGCCACAGCAAATAAGATGAGACAGCTGATAAGCAACCTAAACATGAGGATAACAGCACTTCGTGCTTTTTTCAATCCTGATGAGTGGAATAAGAATAAAGGTCTTTCACCTCTGCCTTCTAAAATTCACACAAAATATGGTCTAGACTTACTCTGAACTCTGCAGGGAAAGACATTTTGGCAAATACAATTTAAACTTGGCTAAATTTATGAAACTTACATCTATCACAAATCTCATTTATTTCATAATTTAAAAAAAATTATCCCAATTTTTTATTTAAAGAACTCCTTGTAAGAGATTCATACAAGATAGATGCTCTATCCCTATCTATTTCCCCTTTTTTCTAAAAATATAAACAAATGTGTACAAATAAAACAATAGCATTGACAAGTATTTAGAATTATGAATAATCAGTGCTAAAATTAAAGCAAGAATGAAAACGACTCTGTTGTATGATTTCATTTTCTTTCAGAAAATAATAGAGGCATAATGACTAAAAATATTCATTTCTGAATTAAACAGACCTGGGTTTGAATCCCAGCTCTGCCATGTATTGCTGATATATTTGTTAGTTCACTGTACTTTCAGAACTTCAGATTTTTCAGTAACAATTGAGATAATAAACCAATTGTTCAAGGCTAGTGTGCAAGGTAAATACCACAATACTAGTGCATTGACTGCACACACTGTTCCATAAATGATGGTTTTAAATGTATTCTTACTGCTGTTGCTCCCTCCCACACACAAACACACATTTGGAACATCTAGAGATTGTAGAATATTTAGGTGGTCTTGGCCTGAGGTCATTAGCTTGTACATCACCATTTGATAGGTACTAGCTACCTCTCTGTTAATTCGGAATTGAACCAAGAATGACTATCTGTCATTCTCACCATCTTCCATCCTGACAGCATAATTATGGAGGCCAGATTTTCTACTATCAAAATACATAGATCATACAGAAAAAAATCAAGAGGTTTATTGAATTCAAAATGTATTACACATAATGCTTCTTCCTATCTGCAAAACCTGTCATTTGCTATTGAATTTAGAATTTTATTCACAACTTGTCCTCCTGAAGACTTGAGGGTATTTATTTTATAACCTACTTTTTTCATATGTAAAATTTATTACTTGACCACCCTTTCCAAAATACCTAGTAAATGAAACAAGCTATTATTTTAGCATGCGGTCATCTTACTTTAAAAAATGAAATCGAAGGGTTTTCTTTAAAAAGATTCCAATTTTTCATATGTCAAATTGTCTTCTTAGACTAATAGGGTTCTTCACTACCAAGTTTCCAAATCTATATGAGTACAGTCTCACAATGCAGCTCCTTTATTTTATGCTTCAGTTCAAGTAGGAAAAAAGATAACTGAAGCAACTTATTCACACACTAGACTTTGGCTAAGTGCCTGCCTCTTAACAGGTACTTTATTATGCAAGGTGGTTACATGAAAACCAAAACACTTTCTCCTTGCCAGGAAATAGTGATGTGGAGGAGATGAAACTGGTACACATTCATCTAAAGTCTCAGACCATCTGTGAAGAAAACCTTTGACATAAGTTCAATAAAAAATACTTTGTGAAATTACAAAAAGGTAGCAATTATGTTCCACTCTCAAGTTTTCAGAAGAGGTTGCTAAAGCAGTAATTTTTAAGTTTTAAAGAAGGACTTTGACAGGCATAAAAAATGGCAGAAAAGGCTAGAGATGTCAGAAAAAAATAGAGTGGAAGGTATGTATGTCTACCTTGCACAGAATACCTTGCATGTCTTACCTTTTCATATGTCCAGGCAAATCTGTGCACTGTCCCCACAGAAGCACCATAAGTATCCTAAAGGAGAGACACACTTCGAAAGCATGAGAAAATCTTCAAAACTGTGCTGTATATTAGAAGCAAAGTTGGGTTTTGGCAATTATAAGGTCCTTTACGAGAACAGTAACCACAGGGGAAATGTGAGATATTGCCTCTTGAGAATTAACAGAGCAAGCATACAAATAAAGGAAAAATATGCCATGGATGCTGAAGTAGGGCTTGTATTAGTACGGAACTGTACGTGGGCTTTTGTCATGTGCTTCTACTTAAAGCTCAAGTATTCTTGAGTACTTTGGCACTGACAGTGTTAACTGCAAAATTTTCCAGTTATGTTATTTCCCAGTAAGTGGCCTTGAATTGTCGGAAGTTGATTATATGACCATGGGGTGGTATGTAATGCTAAAATGTATGTTTAAATTATATTTGAAGAGATTGATAATAGGTTCTTTTTGGTATATTGAATGAATACATGATACCCCTTCCATAAAAACTTCCCCGGGAGGGAGAAATTTGGCTCCAATATTGGTTTTATATGTAATTCTGCCCACGAGTCCATATTAGATCAGAGTAGGGATGGGCTGTTGATTCACAGTGTGACTCTCAATTACTCCCTCCTTCAAATATGCAAGTGAGAATCAGAAATCAACTTTGTCTTTGAGACTTACTTTATCTAATGTTTTATACAATGTGAGGCAGTTCTCTTTTACCACCAACAAAGAAAAATGAAATAAAATGGTAGATTAAAAGAATAACCTAGACATAAACAAGAAATGAAGACAGATACCTTATGGGCCCAGAAAGATAGACTCAACATAATACAGTTCTGTTTGGAGAACATTAGATAAAGATATTTTTTATTATCTGAACTATGTACAGAAAGCCTCCTCCCTCCAAACAGTCTGAGAATTTTAACACTTATTTCATGGGAAATTGGATTATTTAATAAGCACATGGCAGGAGTATAGTGATCTTAATGATGGCTGTCTTACTACTTCTCTTTCTCTTATCCTAAAAGCCTACTAGTGAAAGATTTTAATGCAGATTTATACAACCTGTATGAAGACCTGAAAGAAAACAAACTTGATGTGGTGGAGGAACTGAGATAGATCAAAGGATTAAAGCTGAATTTTAATGAGCCTATACGAGAGTGCAAGTGGAAGATATCAGACAGTGGACATATGCCAGATAATATATGAAATTATCATCCATGCAAAGGACAAACATGGCAACTCTTGCCTAAAATCCAAAGGGAAGAAACTAAAGATTTTAAGCTTAGCATAGCATGATATATTTTATGGTCTATAAAACATATCTTGGTTGTTGGATAAAAGAGTAGCTACACAAAATATAATACTGCTGTGGTAGTCATAGTGATGTGAATTAAGAAGGTATCATTGGATATCAAAATAAGTAAATGTAATTCAGATATATTTTGGATATAAAGTTATGAAGACTGGGTGACAGATAGACTTAAATAATAGTTAAATGCCTGGTGTTGGCCACTGAATGAAACCTACTACTCATTGTACATGTAAAGTGTATATAATGTGCATGCAATGTGCATGTGTGTGTGTGTATATATGTCTAGACATACTACATATAATGTCATGCTTGGTGTACTGAGGAGCAGTCTGTGGAACCCTTCACAATGCCATTTTGGAAGTATTGTATTAAAATTTATCTCTGCATTTATTAGTACTCTTCTGTTCACCATTCTGCCTTGGACTTTCAGTAATTATATGTAGCTAGAATCTGGTATCTGGAGCTACCAGAATAAAAAAAAATAAATATCCTTTATTGACTAATGAACATACCAGTTTCCAGCCTCACTGGGTGGTGTTTGGACTATGATCCTTGCTAAGAGGGCTACCTTCTTTCTGAGGCAGAATTCTGCTAAGTTAATCTTCTTTCAGGAAAAATTCTATTCCTATTCTTAACACACACATATATATCTTAAAAACAAAATACATTTTTAGTGACAGTATAAATGAAACTCATAAAGAAGTGTGAGACATTTTTCTTACTGCCATATCTTTTGATAGTTATTAATTTTTTACATGCCTTTCAAACTATAATTTGCATACTAATTCCCTGGAAATCTTGTTTAAAAAAGCAAATTCTGATTTTTGTAATTGTGGGATGCAACTTAAAACTCTGTATTTTTATACAGGCTCCCAAGTGATACTCATGTGGCTAGTCTGTAGGCCACAATGGCAGTGGCAGACTTAGTGTCATTATATAGAATATTATCTCTTTTAATTATTTTTTTCTTTTAAATTTTGCATGCTTGTACTTGAGAAAAAGAAGTAATAGATCCATTACTTAACTATGTGCTTTTAATAACTGCTAATTTAGCTACTCAAAGATCTGCTGAGTTTTAACATTATCAGTTGTATTGTCATTGCTGAGTTTCTATGCAAGAAGCCATCCTCTCTCTCTCTCTCTCTCTCTCTCTCTCTCTCTCTCTCTCTCTCTCGGGTTTAGTAGAGTAGGATTGTTCCTTTAACTCTAACATGGGAATAAAGCAGCAAAGAGAACATAGATTGTTTTTGTTTTGACAGAGTCATTTAGGAATTTATTAAACTGTTTTTAAGATCAGTTAAACACAGTATATTTATTAATACCAAATACTGTTTACTGACTTATTTGTGTTGGTAATACAGACCTTGGAGGATCAGCTCTCCAGCATTAAGTAATTTACTCACCTCTGTCAGTGAAGAACAGAGATAAGGTATCTAGCTATAGTCTTTGAGTGTCCGTTGTAAATGATAAACTACTGAATAATACTGAATTAAAACATGAAGAGACAATCGCAATCAACAATGTGAAGTTATAATTACAACCCTATTTTTGATAACATAGGAATTTTGACTAAATAAAAATAAGTTATAAATGTTACCATTAGAAATTCTAAAGCTTATTAGAGAAAGTAGTTTCAAATGTCATTTATCTTAATAATCTGTAAGAGAACCTTAAGTTCTACACTTTATAAATTATTTTGCTGAGTTCAAATATATGTTATAAGGATTAGAAAATATTTGAGAAGTATATAGAACTTTATTTCTAGAAAAATATCTAATTTGACTACTACAATTTGATTAAATTTACTAAACTTCTCAAAAAGGTTGAATTTGACTTACCATTTTAATATGAATAATTATGTTTTCTGGGTATTTTTAAAATATTTGTTCAGATTTTGATTCATGGTAAGAGACTGTCATTCTTTGGTGATAATTCAATATATTGGTAATGAGACTAGTGAATGAAACTATTGATAATAAACGCTTATTGAAAGAAAACTAGAAGATCTATATGAAACGATACCAAGTAAACTTGTAATGAGATGTTTAATTATCTATTGCTAAACCAATCATCTTAAATTTAGTGGCTTGAAGCAACGCACACTTATCTCACAGTTCCTGTTGGTCATGATCTGGACATGCATTAGCTAGGTCTTCAGCAAGCCTGCAATCAAGGGCTTCATCTGTGAACTGACTGCAGGAGGATATGCTGAGAAACTCATGTGGTCATTGAAAAGTTTCAGTTCCTTGCAGGCTATTTGATTGAGGGCCCCATTTCTCACTCTCTATTGCTCAGAGACTGTCTTTAACTCCTGGCCATATACTCTATAGGCAGCTCACAGTATGGCCATTGTTGAAAGCCAGTAAGGGAACCTCTGCTGGCAGGATGAGTAACAATACTACATCACGTAATCACATACACTTTTGTCATATTCTGTTGACTAGAAGCAAGTCACAGGTGCCATCAGCTGTCAAATGGAGAAGCACAAAAGGGTTGTAAATAGCAGGCATTGGGGATACTGGGGCAGTATTACAGTTGTCCCTCACAGTCCAAAGGAAGTTTTCTTTGTCATTATTATAAGTAACTTTCCCATGCTAAAAAAAAGTTAACTGCAGAGATACAGAAACTTTATCCACTTTATTCAGTTCTGCGTCCTTGGAGGCAACAATAGTGCCCCCTACATAATAGGTGCCCAGTCAATATTTCCTGAATAATATAGTGTTAAGTGACATTTTTCTTTAAAAATATCATATTCCTCTGAGTTGCAATAATAAAGAACCAATATCACATAGTGATCTCATAAGCTCTGAATCAGACTCCCTTAATGAGAGCTCTCCCTCATGACTACTAGCTGTGTCTTTTTAGAAATAATGATATAATAATAACAGCAACAGTTTATATGTTTATGTCCAGGATTAAATACGAGATAAGTGTGTGTGTGTGTGTGTGTGTGTGTGTGTGTGTGTGTGTGTGTGTATGTTTTCAAACAATCTTTGGGACATAGTGAGCATTCAGTGTATGTTAAAAATTATCTTTACTGTTTTTTAGATTTATTAGATAAATAGTTTGATGTACAATTCTCAAATGTTGATGCTTTTAGCAACCACTTGGGATTTTGTTAAAGTGTCAGCGCTAATTCAGTAGGTCTGAATGTAAGCCTGAAATTCTGGATTTCTAACAAGCTCCCAGGTATTTTGTACAATGTGGCTCTAAGGCACAAAATTTGAAGGAAAGGTAATTAGGTTTCCTTGGTTAAACACTTCAATATAAGCGGTGTCTAAAAGCCATCAAATATTTTTGACAAGAAAATATAATGTTTTTTCTTATTATAATTTGAATGCATTGAATGACTCAGGTGCAAACCCATTATAGCAGTATTCTTATATTTTTAACTAGAGAAGGTGTTTTGTTTTCTGAATTTACTTTAATTCCTATTAGGTTCCAGTTTTTCTTATACTATATTAATTTTAACAAACTTAGGATGATTTTCTTATCTGAAGTAAACAATTGACAAATTCATGGTAAAAAAGATACACCAAATGAGTCTACACTCACATTCAAAATGTGATATTTAATTGTTTTATATTAAGTTTATAGATCTTTCTCACCTTTCAAAATGAGTAGTAGATTCTAAAATTGATAGAGTCTCTTCTATTAAAAAGCAAAAAGTAGGATTCTAAAAGTAGTCACCAGCCCTGGCTAGTGCAACTCAATGAATTGAGCACAAGCCTGTAAACCAAAGGGTCACCAGTTCGATTCCCAGGCAGGGCATGCACCTGGGTTGTGGGTCAGGTCCCCAGTAGCAGGTACAAGAGAGGCAACCACACATTGATGTTTCTGTCCTTCTCTTTCTCCCTCCCATCCTCTCTCTAAAAATAAATAAATAAGATATTTTAAGTGTAAAGAAAAGAAATAAAATTGTTTAAAAAAATAAAAGTAGTCACCAAATAAAATTTTAAAAAACACACACAAATCAAATACTGCCATAAATTGGTTTGAATTTTCTAAACAATATGAAAACATATTTCTAATATATGAAGCAATTAACATTTGCCTACAAATTTTATCCCACACATTTCACTATTTTAGATTTCAAAAGGAAAATGGGAAAATGGTATTTATTTCATGGGTATTAAATAGTCTAAGTGCTCCCCCACCAATAAAAAGAAACACTTATTTTTACCCACTCTAACCAAATATGTGTTCAATTGGCAGCACAAACCTTCCCTGAAACCACTAATCTCTTCAGTAAAAGAAAAGCTTTCAACTTAGATACCTTTGTCCTACTTACAAAATTACTTTGGGGGTGCTTCAGGCACTGTCCTAATCAGTTCTTCTTTTTCTATTTAGATGAAGAAATGGCCATTTACCCCGAGTATGTTACAGTTATTTCTTACTCATACAGAGCGAACAATCTAGCCTCTCAAACCTTGAGATTAGAAACAATTCTTCCGTTTAGTTTGGCCATATGTTTGCAATACAGGTGGGTGACCCTCAGGAGTCCTCCCCGTGCATACATCACCAGCAAACACTTGGAAATCACCTGCCTCCAAACAAAACTTTACTTGTAACAGTTTTTAAACATAACACATTACCTTCCAAGAAGATCCCGAACCAACAGAGTCCAAACAAAAGATATCATTAGTCTAGGAAATTATTTTAAAAAAGAGAGCTGAAAGTGACTTTTGAGTCTACTAGAGTAGGCTACACAAAAGATTACGATTTTTCTTGGAAAGCAAAACCAAACAAGACAAAATTGGGTATTTCTTACACCTCCCTAGGAGAGAATCAAAGACTAAGGGGGGATGGTAACCATATCTTTTAGCAAACGTCTGCCTTGGGAAATACCAATGCTTTTACTGAAGTTAAAAAGCAGGTTCCAGCTAATGTGATGAATTTAATATAAACTCGTATTTTCACTCAGAGTTGGAGATAATTTTTAATGAAGACAATTTGTCTGTATCTGGTTCCTCAGGGCTGCTCCTAATGACCCAGCTCTAAATGGAGCGTAATCTCGTCTGACTGGGACTTTACACGCAGCCACTCCTGTGGCCATTTGGCATTTCCGAGTTTCCCTGAAAGAGTTCTGATTGTCAGCAGGAATAAAGCGTTGGAGCATAGATGTAAACAAATTATCTGAGATCTCTCTTAAAATAAGAACCTTGGCAAGTCCCGATCCAAGGCAGCGGGAACACTAGGGAAAAAAATTGGCAGTCTAATTAGGGTCAGTGGCTAAATTCAGGTTCATCTCTGTGCTAAATGAGTTGTTTTGCAGAATCCTCTTCCCCCTTCTCACTTCTTAAATGAACCTTATTAAGAACAGTTCACTGTATAACGCTGACTTATCACTCCCTTACTTTTTAGGCCAATTATAGCATGGATACAGAACTCTAAAATTACAAAGGTTTCTAAATGATTAACAAGTGAGGGTTTTGTTTGTATTTATATTTCTTATATTGTGCTCTAAATTTTAATTTATTACTGTAAGACTGGCTGCTGTGGACTATAAATTTTCCTAACAGGCATAGTGATAGGGGCTTATGATTTGACGCCATTTTAAAAAGCATACCCCCCACCCCAATTACTATGCATGGGAATTTTGTCTACAGAAAAGCATAGCATAGTTATTAGGGTGAATTACGTTGTCAGTCAAGTAGGAAACAACTTTCCCTCAGTGTATTGAGATTGTCCATCTGATTCTTGAGGGAAATATTAGTACTGCATGGCCACTATGTCTGCCACTTACTGATCCAGTCTGTTAACTGTAGAAAATGGAAAGGAATACTCTTACTATTGGTTTCTTAATTAATTCTATTGTGCATGTTTAATATCAAGGTATATGAAAAACTAGAGCTTATTAATTCATGGCAGCACCCCAAAAATAAATCACTGGAAAATCTCAATCAACTGTCTAAATTTTAGATTCTATAACTCAATGTGGGTAAATTTTACATGTTGTGAAATAACTCTAAATCCAAATACTCCTAATATCCTAAAACTAAGTCTTTGTTTATGAAAATGGATAATAAACCTTTGATTTTTGAATATAGATATAAAAGACAAAAATAGTAGTTAAAAGAAGTAAAAACAAGTATAAAATTTTTAAGATAAGATTTATATTACTTGGGCTGTAAAATTATTATAGGTCCAGTTATGTACTCCAGAGGAGAATATTTGGATATCACATTACAATAGGTTTTTCATTTATGCAATAAGGTCTTTTGATGGTTGTTTCACAGTTTCATCTTTTTAAATTAATAAAATAGATTATGAAATTTTTAACAAAGCACTCAAACACAAATTCTAGGTGAACGGCTCTGGTAACAGATAATTTTAAATTACCAGAAAGCTGGTCATTGTGTAAATATTATTCTTTCTTGCTTCCTCTGAAAATTTTTAATGAGTACTAATTTTTTTCTAAAAGTTATAATTAACTAACTTGGGTTTTGGATTTAAATGTATAGGAAAGACAAAATATATCATAGAACCCAAACTTTGAAAGTCATGTTAATCAATTCGAATGTATTGCAGTAATTCATTCTTCAGAAAGTAATTCTGAAGATGTTTGAGAAAAGAATTACTATGCAGTAATTCTTTCTGCATAGTACCAATATGAAGAATGAGAAAGGAGACATCACTACAGACGTTTCAGACATTAACATAATAATTAAACAGTATTACAAATAACTATTCTAGAACTGAGATGAAAAGGGCAAATTTCTTGAAAGACACAAACCTTTAAGGGCTTCCAAGAAGAAATAGAAGACATAAATGTCCATATACCTATTAACATAATTGGTATTTAATTAAAATATTTTCCACAAAGAAAACTCCAGCCTCATATTAGATACAAACTCCACCAAACATTAAAAAGTAAATAAAAACAATTCTATAGAAACTCCTTCAGAAAATTTAAGAGAAGGGAGTAATTCTTAAATCAAGTATGAGGCCAGCACCACTTCACTATCCAAACCTAATAAACATATTAAAATAAAAGAAAACTAAGTCTAATAGTCTTCATGAGCATAAGTGCAAAAATTCTTAGGAACTTTTCAGCATGTTAGAGCTATCAAATTTTTAAAAAGATAACATATCATGACTAAAATAAAGTTTAATAAATATCAAGTTTCTTTAATTCTAAAAAATCACTCATTGTAATAGGCAATATTAAAGGAAAGAGGAAAAAAACTCTCATTATTGCAGTACCTGCTGAAATAGTGTCGAACAAAATTCAGTATTGACGGCTGATAAATTCTCAGCACAGAAGGAATAGAAAGAGATTTCTTCAACCTGATAGACATTACATGTGTAAAACTTAAAGCTAACATTATACTTAGTGGAAAAGGACTGAGTCTCTTCCCAGTAAGATCAGGAATAAGTCAAAGAAGTGCATGATCATTGATTTTTTTAAATATTGTTGTAGAGATTCCAGCTAATGAAATAAGGCAAAAATAAGAATAAGAAGCATTAGAATTATAGGAAAAAAATAAAACTGCCTTTATTCACAAACAACCTAATTGTTTACATATAAAATCAAATGTAATCTTAAAAAACCTACTATAATCAACAGGTGAATTTGTCCAAGTTACAGGATAAAAGACCAGTAATATAAAAATCAATTTTAAGGTCCATAATTTAGCAAAGATTAATTAGAAATTAAATAATATTTGCAAACATTTAAAAATATACATTTTTTGAAGATTTTATTTCTTTTTTTTTGAGGTTTTTTAAATTTTTTTAAAATTTTATTTTAATTGTTATTCAAGTACAGTTTTCTGTCTTTTACTCCCATCCCAGTCCACTGCTGCCCTCCCCACCCAGTTTCTTTATTTTTAAAGAGAGGATAAGAGAAGGAGAAAGAGAGGGAGAGAAACATTAATGTGTGGTTGCCTCTTACACGCCCTTTGCTGGGGATCTGGCCTGCAATCTGGGCATGTGCCCTGACTGGGAATCAAACTGGTGACTCTTTGGTTTGCAAGTCCTCCCTCAATTCACTGAGCTACACCATCCAGGTCTAAAATATGAATTTAATGTAACAGGATTCAATCTGACAATAGATGTGCAGGGCTTGAATTCCCAAAGCTAATATATTAATACATATATTACACAAACACACACACATACACCCCAGGGTCTTTCCAGAAAATGACCAACCATTGTTAATATAGTAAAAATAGTTTGTGTGACATTGATGTTGCCTGGCAACCAAGGAGAGTGGACTGGGATGTGCATTCCTGAACAATGGCAGCCTCACTGTACTAGTCGGTGGGGTAGTAGATGGCACTGAGTGAGCATGTGTTTTGTGTGGCCATCACTTTAAAAATAACTGAGCAAGTAGAGCAATAAATCTGCATTAAATTTGCATTAAGCTTGAACATTCCTCTGAGGAAACTATTCCAATGATTCAGAAAGCCGCAGCTACGGTCAACTGGTGATTGGCAGCTTCACCATGACAACGCATCTGCTCATGCATTACGTCTTATGTAGAGTTTTTTTTGTGAAACATCAAATCACCCAAGTGACTCAGTCCCCCTAAAGCCCATATTTGATGCCCTGTGACTTCTGGCTTTTCCCAGAACTAAAATCACCTTTGAAAGGGAAGAGATTTCTGACCATCAATGAGATTCAGAAAAATACTATGGAGCAGATGATGACAACTGGGGCAACTGTGTGGGGTCCCAAGGTGCCTTCAAAGGGGACTGTGGCATCATTATCCTATATACAATGTTTCTTGTATCTTGTATCTTCTTCAATAAATATCTCTCCTTCCCATAGTACATGGATGGATACTTTCTGGACTGGCCACAGTACTTTATATATGATATTACTGAGAGAAATGAGTCTTTATTAAATGGAACAATATACTTCAATCATGTGTCTGCAGAGTCATTATTATAAATATGTTAATGTTTTCCAAATAGATTTGGTGTAATCCGAATAGAACTCTAGAAGGCATTTTTAAAAAATTCTCACTTGAAGATATAGTTATCAACCTTAGAGAGAAAAGAGTAGGGTAGAGAAAGAGAGAGAGAGAAAGAGAGAGAGATCATGAGTGGGCTGCCTCCTGAATTTGCCCTAGCCAGGGCTCTCCCACAATCTAGGCATGTGCCCTGACCAGGGAGCAAATCTTTAATCCCTTGGGAACTGGACAACACTCCAACCAACTGAGCCACCTGGCCAGATACAGACATTTTTGTTGTTGTTGATACTGACTACCTGGCTTAAAATTCATGTGGAAATATAAAGAACATAGAATATCCAACACAACTATAAAAAAGAGAGAATAATGTTGGAAGAGATACATTGCCTGACTTTAAGAATTACAATAATGCTAGGATGATCAAGGCAGTTTGTTATTGGTATCAAGATAGACACAGATATCTTGGAAACAAAACAAGGCCCATGAATAGAAATACATTTATTTGAATCAAAGAAATAATAAAATAAGTTGAGTAAGTTGTCTGGCACAGATGTGTGGGTTCTATCCGAAAACTTTTTTTTTAACTGAACTTGTCTGGAATGGGCCCATCTATTAGTATTTTAACAGACTTCCAAATTATTGTAAAGGTGATACAGATTTGGGTACATGGTGAAACTTTGCCTCTCTGGAAGTCCCACATTATTCTTGAGTTGTGGTATGTTTTCTTTACAATTTGAATTTAAAAAACAGTTATTTTTTTTTTGTTGTTTATCTTGCAGTTAGACATTTTTATTGTCTGGTTTTATTTTTTGAAAAGATGCCTGACATTTTTACATGTACAATACTTGTTAAGAAGGTTATGCTGAATCCTACACCAGCTGCTAAGTTTTCATTACCAAAGAATTGCTTTGAAAAGGGCCCATTCTTGCAATGCACAGCAGCCAATAGAGCCACTCAATCCGAGGTGTTTGGGACCATAGTTCTGAACACTCACCTCATGTATATCACAAGATCTAATTTCTATTTCTAAGTGTTTTTTTTTTTTTAACAAACTCACTTCACTATCTCCTACTTCGTGAGAGATCATTAGGTGAAACAGATCACATCATCACATCCTTTTAGGGACTGACACTTCATTCAGCTTTACTGAAAATTCATCGAGAAGAGCATTGTCAACCATTTGCTCATGCAAGACTTACGTGTGTGTGTGCAGGTGCCTACAGGGCTGGTTCCAATTTATTTGGGTGATATCGCTGCAATAGTCAAGAGATTCTCTCAGAAACTTTGCTGAGATAACCTCTCATTCCAAATGGGTGCTTACCCATGTTACTAATGCTGTGAGAGCTCAATTTGTTTTGCTGGGTTAGTTTAGTTCTGTGGTGAGCACAATCATAACTCCCAATATTTTGATGTGATGTATATACCCCATATTATCTCCTGCTAATTGGGGGTAGTTGGGATCTGTGAATATGATGGGATAGCTTTCCTGTGGTCACCTTATATAGCAAAGGTGAGTGGATTTTACAGAGGTAATTACGATTTGTAATCAAGAGACTTTAAATTAATTAATGAAAGATTCTTGTGGGTGGGTCTCACAAAATCAGCAGGTGCTCTATAAAGGCATCTAGATATCTGAGACAAGAAGTAAGAAAACTCAATGCAACTGAACAATCTCTTATTGGCTTTGAAGGAAAAAACAAGTACGAGACAGAGAGGGCCACCTGGCCAGGAACAATAGGTGGCCTCTAGGACTTGGGTCTCAGTATGCAACCATAAAGAACTGAATTCTGCCAATAACCAGTGAGCTTAGAAGAGGACTCAAGCCTTGTGAGGGTCTTCAGCCCCTGTTGAAAACTTGATTTCATCCTGGTGACACCCTAATTTAGGGATCCACTAATAAGTACTCAAATGCCTAACCACAGAAACTGTGAGTTTTTCAAGATATTAGACTTACAATAATTTGCTACCCAGCAATTAAAAATTACTACAACTACCCATTAATTTTATATCTTAATCAAAGCTATAGGTAAGAAAAGAGAGTGCACATCCTTCTAAGTATCTAGCACCCAGAGTTCTCTGTCATTTCTTATTCAAATTTATACCAGTAATTAATCATTTTCTCTCTGCAGACCCAAAATCAAATATTGAAAAAGGGCTAACAGCAAGTTTATGGCATTCTACAGAAATGGAGATGTGCGCTTCCTTTAGTGAATGAGAATATTAGTTATATAATAAAAGTTGGATTCTGAGTAACAGCTGGTGAAATTTTCAGAAAATAACATTCCTCCCAGAATTTAAAACACACATGCACAGAGACACACACACAGTTGGCCCCTTGTTGGTAGCACGGAGTCCCAAATTGCCTAGACACCGTCAAATGATATATTTTTCTTATGTGTTGCCCCACTTTAAAATTTCATCTTGTTAAATACATTTTGATACTGTACTAGGAAGATATAATCATGCTTATTAAGACCCAATTGAGTTATATAAATTTAAGGCCCATTTTCTGAAGCTGGGCCCAGAGTCACCCTTAACGAAATTGAGATTTCATTAATAAAGAAGAGTTAGAGCATTTATTGGGTGGGCAATTAGCAGTGTCTTGCTGTTCGTTTGCTTTCCATTTGTTTACTTTGCCATTACAGTTCCTTCCAATACTTCATAACCATAGCCAATGAATTTTTAGGCACAGTTTTTAAGCTTGAAGATTTGTTTCATTTTGTTTCTATGTCCAGTTTGTTATTTTATTATTTTATGCATTTTCCTCTTCCATTAGTCTTGGTTTAGTTCAATGGCCACTGCTTTGAAGTATTTCAAAACAATAAGCTTTTGTCCAAAGGCAATACTCTCAGTCTACATCTGCTTGGCAAAAATATTAATGTGAGACACTTAACAAAATCCTAAAGCTACGGTTTTCTCTTATATTGAGACATTTGTTACCTTCAGTTTAGGTTTCAAAACTTAGAATTTAAACCCTGAAAAGCTCCAATTTTGGGACTCTAAGGTAATTTAGACAGAAGGTTATAGTCACAGATTGACTTTTTAAGGAAACATTATTTTCTTTAATCCCTAATTTCAAATTGCTCAATTCTAGTTTTGGATTATATATGTCTCTTGGAAGACTTGTTGAAAGTGGTGATAAATCTACACATTCCATACACACACACACACCTCTCTATACACTATCATATATTTGATAGTCTTATCATAAAATATAATGATAATCACTAATGGTGAATGTAATTGCCAACAAGAGGGTATATTCATTTTATAATATGATATTCTGATGGATCAATTTTAGTACCACTGCCTCCCTCAGCCTACATTCTGAGAGACAATGTATAGCAGTCACAGTTTGATGAAATCCTTTGCTACCACATAAAATAGATACTAATTGTCTATTCACTAGTATTGTTCTATCTTTCACATTTAGCAGGCTCAACATTATAGGTTTTATCATTTGTACCCATTGCAGGTACCAAATTATATTTTAACCTTAAAATATATTTATTTATTTTTAGAGAGAGGGAAAAGAAGGGAGAAAGAGAAAGAAACATTGAAGTGAGAAAAGTCAGTCAGTTGTCTCTCACATGTGCCCCAACCGGGGATGAACCACCCAGGCATGTGCCCTCACCAAGAATGGAACCTGTGACCCTTTGCCCTGTGGAACTATGTCCAATCAACTGAACCACACTGGTCAAGGTCTTAATTTTTTGCCTATGTATTTTGACAGGGGATAATAAAAATATCCACACAACAGAATGGTTGTGAAGATTAAATGAACTCATTTATATAAAAACCTTAAGACAGGCCAGACATTTGTTGTTCATTTGTGTAATTAGAGAGGTTTTCCAAATTATATAATGTACGTAAGATAACAAATAGGGTAAATCATTTGTGATAATCAAGTGCTAAGCACACATTTCAATGAAAGTATGTAATATCAAGAAATTATTAAAGCAAGGATATACTGAAATTATCTGCCTTATACATTTGTAAGATACCATTGTAGCCCTGGCTGGTGTCACTAAGTAGGTTGAGCACTGGCCTATGAACCAAAGTTCGATTCCCAGTCAGGGCACATGCCTGGGTTGCAGACCTGGTCCCCCGTAGTGGGTGCTTGAGAGGCACTCACACATTGATGTTTCTCTCCCTCTTTTTCTCCTTCCCTTCCTCTCTAAAAATAAATAAATAAAATCATCTAAAAAAAGAAACTATTGTAAAGAATCAAGTGTACACACAAATATTTATAGTTTTAAATGTATCAACTAGAAGACACAATGACTTACTATCACTTTTGTTTGCTGGACTCTGGGATAATCCTGCCATTTGCCATATGACAACATTTCTTTTATTTGGTAGGCAAAATTTTGAGGATTAACAAAGAGATCACATTGAAATAAGGTCTCATATTGACATTTATCAATTTATTATATGTTTTAGGAAATGAATAGGAATAAAGCATCAGTCTTTATATTTTTGAGTATATTGTGAGATATAAAATATTGTATTCCAGAAAATATCCAAATTTTAACATCTCCAACTGAGAAATAAAATTTGAAATGAATAGCATTGCTCTCAATCATTTTGGGAATAAAAAAGTCATTTCAAAAGGATTAAGTAGCAAGAAATTCATGTTCCTGAAGTCTTACTGTGGACAAACTAATTTTTAGCCAAATGTTGTGAGATTTACATATTTCAAACATGTATCTTCAATCTCATGTGTTTTTTGAAACAATTAAAAAAGTGAGAACTTAACAGCAAGGGACTGAGAAATAAGAAAAATGGTATCTGATTACCCAGTATTTCAATGTTATCTCGAATAAAAAAGTTAGGAGGCCTTGTTGACAGAGTTTGCCATTTGGAATTCTGAAACTACCTCGGTGCTCGATAAAAATAATTTATTAATTAATTTAGGGACTGAGAGAAAATTGTGTTCACTAATCTTAGGCCAAAAATTCTCCTTAAAAAATCATATTGCTTTACACCCTACATGCATGGGGCTTTTAAAGGATTGTTTGAGGAAACATTGCTCTTTCCAATGAACTTCTGGTGCTGGAATATGCAGATTCAGAGTCCAAGTAAACCCACGCAGTACACAGAAATTGATTCACTTTTCTTTGGCAACTTATTAATGTTTTCTCTCATTTTACTCTGTATCCCCAAACCTCCACCACTTCTCACTGCTGATTGGTGCCAGCTACAGGGAAGGAAGCAAATCACTAATAAATTCACATTGAGGTGCACTGACTTCATATGTTATCCCAATTGCATCTGTCAACAGTAATTTTTTTTAAAGGAAAGTAAGGATTAGTTTTAGTTGTTTTTTAACACCATAATAAATGTAACTGAATTCTACATCTAAACCTCATGCAGTAGGTGAATTGAAATAACATCAATTCAATAATAAATTGAAATATAACAATATAATATATAATGATAGTCCCCCTTGGTGAATATAATTGACAACAAGAAGATATATTCATTATGATATTCTGATGGACCAGTAATTTATTCATCTACTATATGAACATTCAATGTTAGAATTTTTGATCAATAATATCTGAATAACTTGTATAATTTTGGTAAAGACTCTCTTCTGGGACCTATGAAGTATTGTGTTCCCAGTAGCCTGCTTCCACAATTGGTAGCTATCTCTTTAAAGAGATAAAGAGTAAAATACTGCCTAGATGTATTAGATTCATCTGTCTATGCTTGGAATTCTTTCCTGGTACAGCAGCACAAAAAAAAAAAAAAACAAACAATAAGAACAAATGGATTTTGGTGAGTGAAATATAATAAGATAGACCCGATCATATCTGGCTTCCTTGAGTAGGAAGCTGAACTCCTATTTTCCAATAAACTTAACTGTAATATGCAGAATTGTGAAAATTAGATCAGAACCATAACTGCTAATGAGATAGAGTCTTTGTCCCCAGACTACAGGAAACATGCAAATGTCTCATCTCCTGCTGTAATGAAGATGTTTGTTGGCTGATAGCTTTTAAGACTTAATCTTTCCTCTTCCAATTCTGCTCCAAATTCAGGCAAACTTTTAAGAAAGTTTGAGCGCCCCCCGCTAGTGCCTAAAGTTCAAAGCACCCAACCCTCAAAGCTGCCCCATCCTGTGCAAACAGAACATTCCCAACAGCCAAGTCAGCCTCTTCTCAGCTTTCTCAAGCCATTTTCAGACCTACTTAGGGATTTCCCTTGTTCTCCGGAGACAGTCTCGTTCTGTGAGTAATGACTGTCTTCACATTCTCTTGGCATACATGTGGCATTATCAGATTGCACATCCAAAACAAATTTTGCTAAGTTTAGTTACCAAGGGTTTCATTAAGATGGTGCTAACTAAACCAAATTATGCTTTATATTACATAGACACACTTACCTTTGAAGGTAAACATGTATACGGGGATTGACAACAGAGAATGTAAACAAAGGACAGTTATTTAAAACCACTCTGTTGCTCTCGAGAGTAATTTTTCAAATCATTTTTGGAGAGCATATCTTTATCTTCAAATAAATATGTGTTTGTCGTAATAAAGTGTGTGCAGACATAGTTAAGAGAGATGTTAAACTGGTTACCAGTTTACTTTGCTTCTGTGAAAACATGACTGAGCCCAGAGAATATTTTCCCACAACAGACTTATAAGAGAACAGCTTTGTATGTGAGACCTAGATGCACAGAGTCAGAGGAAAAATGCTTATAACAAAATGGCTTTTGGGTTTCTGAGAGCTAAAATATAATTTAACTATTTCAAAGTGTCTTAAACACAGTTTTAAACCAGTGTTTTAAAATTAGAATACATAAAGATTAGTGTAGAGATCTACCTTTTAAAATATCCTGTATGTGTTTTTAAAGGAGTCCTGTTTCAGATGTCTTGGAAAAGAATATTTCAGAGATATGCAAATTCCTCCGAAAAGCTATATCAAAAGTATCTCCTGTTACTGTAATAAGACTCAGAACAATGGCCAAAATGTTATGTTTACAAAAAGAATAATTATGCCCCCAAACACTAGAATATGGTGTGTGGCTTCTTAGACAACCAGACTTTATTTCTCTTAAGCCTTTATTGTTAGAAAACTGGATTAGTTGAATTAAGTTATAGAGCATGCTATGGAGGGAATAATTTTTTTGCATCTATCATATTATATTGACATTACATACTTCACATTATATGTAATGCATATAACCTGTATTATATCACAATTTATAAATCCACTTTTTATCTTTCATCGGTTAACTTGGTCACTTGTGTATGGAAATATATAAAGGCACACAGAGGCACACAATCACCAAGGTGCAGCAGCAACACTGGCATGAACTCATGAAACATCTTTAATGTGGAATTATTAGAGTCATTTGGCCAGAAGTAGTGTTTAGCTAGGAGAGTGTTTTTTAGAAAAATATAGATTTGAGTCTGAGACATTGCCCAAAGCAGCAAACTTTCCTGGAATTCAAATGCTCTATATTTAATATCAATACAAATATAAAATTTAATCTTGAATATATCTGTTTAATATAAAATGTCAATTTAATCATCATCATCAAAAAAATTTGGTCCCATGGTTCCAAAGTTAATTATTAAGAGGCTATTCAATTGAGTGTCTCAATTTTCTGAGAAAGGCCATATTCAAAAAGAACCGACAGTAGATATCACAACCAGTTCTCCTTTTAATTGGAAACACTATGTGTTTCGCTGCTGCTTTCTTAACTACATAGTATACCTTGATATTTGAATAAAGGACTTAGTGACCCCCTTAATCTTTCTCCCACTCCCATCTTTCACCAGCCACCTAAAAATAATGCTCAATATATTATGAATTCAAATAATTAATATCAATGACATATCAATAAGTTCTCTTTTGCTCTCTCTCTTGGTCTTTCCTTTCATTTTGTTAGGATTTATTCTGGAGTAATTCTTTCAAAGTGTATATTTGAGAAAAATATTCGAGTCCTTGATGGCCTATAATGACTCTACTTTGTTCTCACACTTAATTGGTATGTTTCTACGCTTAATACTATTTTCTCTTATATTGCCAAGACTTTGCTTGACTTGGTTTTGGTGCTTCTGTGGGAACTGCCATAGATCTAACTTGTGTTCCACTGCATCTGCTGAAGTGGTAATATTTCCCACCCCTACTCCTGCAAAATGCTTTCTACATTTTGTGCCCCACCTTGGAAGTTTCTAGCTTTCGATAGAGAAAAAGATGTTTCCCGTGTTGAACAAAATCCAGTTCTTCATATAATTCTTACAACTCTGGATGGATGTAATTTTATTGTTTATTTAGGTACTTATTTTCTGTATCCTCTTACAAAGTTTTTGAAAGCAATTATTTTGTCATGGATATAAATGCACCTCTAAATTTGAACTAGTGTTTCATCGTATGGTGTTTCACAATAGTGAGTAAATAAATGAACCAAAATTTCCTCATCTTTTGTGTTTTTTTATTTTATAGTAAAATATCATTCCTTGTTTAATTTATATTTTTGTTATTAGTGGCCTTGAGTAATTTTCTATTTTTAAAATTATGTATAAGCCTTTTTATTTTTCTTGATTGGAAATTCTCACAAACCTGGTAGGTAAGAAAACAGATGAAAAACTCTGCATGAAGACTCTCCTCTACATATCACAAAGTTTTTATTGTCACTAAGTATGTTTTCCAATTGATAATATACATTTTAAAAATAGAAAAGCAATTCTTTGATTAATTAGAACCTAAATAGAGACATTAGCACAAATTGTCCTATTTTATGTACAAAAGTGGTAGTATACTATTTGATTCTAAAATTCTTAATTATGCAATTTTCCGTGTAGCCCTGAACAGTTCTCTTCACCATCAAAATCCCAGAGTAAAGAATGCAGTTGTCAGTCAATTAAGTCAGTCAAAACTAAACTTATGTTTGGTTAGAAAATAAAAGTTAAGTGAGATAGTTTAGATAGAGACTTCTTAACTTTAAACATCATAAAGAAAATATAAATGTCTAAGTTTGAGAATTGGACTTTGAGGCTGATTTTGGGCTTATCTACAGCTGCTATACCTTTCACACTTGCAGTGTGTCTGAGTTGACTTTTTAATTGTTCTTAGATCGCCCCTTTACCCACTAGGAGAAACATGCTTAGGACAACGTCGTTCAGAGACCAGCATCAACACTGATATTTTACCATTTTCCTAACATGGATATTCTCCCTATTTCATATCCACTGCATTAAAAGGATATAGGTTTTAGTTATTTTATAACTCTATATTTAAAATCATAATATCCCAACTACATGCTCCTGTGACATTCTAACACAGAAAAGAGGTATTCAGTTCCAAATATGTGAATTCAAAGAGATTACATATATTCCAGTTTTTTATTTACAAAAAAATCCATTTCAAAAGTGAAAAAATGATTGTATAATGTTTCCAAAACTAAGAAAGCCACATAAATTGCTGAGGTAAAACATAGAGTTTATATCAATAATTTTGACAATATGTGGAATGCTTTAATTTTCAGTAGTGTGAGTTGAAGCTACATGCATGCATGCATATCATATGTGTATATACATATGAGGTCAGTCCAGAAGGTATCCAGCCATGTAATATGAAAAATAGAGACATTGGTTGAAGAAGATACAAGTACAAGAAACATTGTACATAGGACAATGATGCCTCAGTCCCCTTCAAAGTAGGCACCTTGGGACCTCACATAGTTTCCCCAGTCACCACCAGCTGCCCTGTCATATTTTCCTGAATCTCACTGATGATGTGAAATCTCTTCTCTTCCAAAGGTGATTTTAGATTTGGAAAAAGCCAGAAGTTGCAGGACACTAAATCTGGGCTGTAAGGGTGCTGAGTTACCTGGGTGATTTGATGTTTTGCCAAAAAACTGCAAGAGACATTAATTCATGAGTTGGTGCATTGTCATGATGAAGCTGCCAATCATCAGTTGCCCACAGCTGTGGCCTTCTGAATTATCCAAATAGTTTCTGTAGGAATGTTCAAGCTTATCGCAGAATTTCACGCAGATTCATTGCTCTACTCGTGCAATCACTTTGAATGTGATAGCCACACAGTACACAGGCTCACTCAGTGGTGTCTCCCACCCCTACTGACTAGTACAGTGAAGTTGTCATTGCTCACACATGCACATTCCAGTCCAGTCTCCTTAACTGCCAGGTTACATTGATGTTGTACAAACCATTCTTGTTATATTAACAATGCTGGACTTTTTCTGGACCAACCTTATATATGTGCATGTGTGTTTATGTTTTTTAACCTTGGCTTGATGACATTTTTATGTAAAGACTATATATATATGTGTGTGTATGTACATGTATTCACTTGAGTTGATTGCAAATAACATTCCCAAGGTTTTCTGAGTAATTCATGAGCACCCCCAAAGCAAAACACCACATTTAAGGGGCTTCTGTCCAGTCCCAGAAAATTTGTATTCATTGTTCATCTTATAATAAGAAGCTTCTTAAGGACATTGGTTTATGACAGGTTGCCATTATTTCCAGAAAAGAACATTATGATAAAGAATACAATTTTATTTTTTGCACAGCTTTTACCATTAAGTTTAATGTGCTCCTAACAATAGTAAGAATATAACAATACAAGTACTAGCCTTCACATATTGAAGTTCAATGTGCTCCTAACAATAAGAAGAATATAACAATATAAGTACTAGCCTTTGCATAGTGAATGCCTACTGCGCATATCTTCCAGATACTGTAGCTTAAAATAAAATCTGAGCAGTTACGTCTACTTAGCTATCAGCACTTCACAAGGTGAAAATGCAGAGAGGTTGGATCCCTCCGTGTTTACATTTAGTAACATCAGTAGAGTGGTTAACCTTTCATTTCAGTAAATATGGTGGAATGAATTCTGAAATTAAATCAAGGCCAATTTGCTGACAGGCACTTTATATTTTGTTCAAAATGGCCGTGGTGCTTCTAAATAAGGACCCCTACAACGTATACAATGGGTGTGTTTTTATGAAGCTCTTAAATATTACACAGTCTATTTTATCGTAGACAAATAACCGTTAATATGTAGAGCTTAATTAAATTCAATGTAATAATTTTCAGTTATGCAAAGACATACTTGGTTCCAACTGCAAGGGGAAGAGCTTCATGCCTTTGTTTCCCCAGAGAAAACCCTCTCAGAACACGTGGGAACCAAAAGTGTCTCCTTCATCTGATAAGTTGGTGGGCTTGCACAACATTAGAAAGTTTGTCCCATTCATTTGTGTATTTCCTGAGTATTGCAGTGTGAGAAACATAACAGAATTCTAGTAATTAGTAGTTTAATTAGTGTAGTAATTGACGTTAACTGTTGTAATTTTTATATTTCTCATACATATTAACATATTAATTTGCTTAGGTGGATATATTATCCCATAAAATATTTTGAAGCAATATTCCTACATAAGCATTTAAAAATGCTGGTGACGAAAGTGAGCAAATCTAAAAAAAATTAATCAGATATTTACAAG
>PVKM010004880.1:0-50228 GCA_004027735.1 Carollia perspicillata | reverse complement strand
CCTCACCTGCCCCGGAGCCTTTAGAGCAGGAATTCTAGGCCCCCTTCCTGCACTGGCACATGGAGGGCTCATTTCCCACCAGACGATGGAGGGAAGAGAACCAGAGTCTAGATGGGCAGTTGAGTACTTCACTCCCAAGTGGTGTGAAGTTAGCTACATGGCAAACAAGTTCAAACAAACTCAAGCAAACTCTGTGTTGCTAAATATTTTCTCCACCAAAATGTCAAACACAGGATTTGCATGATACCACTAAGATCTATATTTCCTGCCATGAGGCTGGCACATAGTAGGCCCTCACTAAATGTTCCTTGACTATAACCAAAATGAAATAATACTTTGAAATACTGCAGGAGCCTTGGCTCAAATTACATTCCACCGGCCTTCCAGAGAACAACCAACCACATCATGACACCCTGTGGAATATCTGAGATATTGCACTCTTCGACTTCTACCAAAGTCCAATTCAAGTGGACAGAGGGAAAAGCAGGAAAGAAAACAGCTCCCCGAAGTGCATAATTAATATTTAAAGTCTAGAATGCTCTCACATCATTGGCAGTCTGACCCCAGTGGATAAGCAGTCTCAAATAGAAGTGCCCACTTCCCAAGCTCAGTGCTTATCTGACTTCCAGAACATTTATATGATTTCCTTTCTTTTAGAACTAATTTTAAAATGTAATCCAAGCCCTAACCAAGACAGCATGTTCCCGAATAGTATGGAATTTTGTGTACTGTTTCTTTTAGACATAAAATGAGTAGGCAGCAAATTTAAAACATCCTCGGATTGTTATAACATGGAACATCCTGAAAATGTCCAATGATAAAACGAGAGGCAAGGTCCAAGGGAGCTTCTAGAATTCTCACGATGTACAAATATTACTAAATGATTGTTGTGGACAAGAGCTTCATGGTTTGCTAGCCGTGGGTAAACATATAGACAGCATGGCAGGGCGGTTCAGAGGTTTGGAACCTCCTGAACAGGGAAAAATCCTAACACTGTACAAACACATTTCTGCTGTCATGATAGACAGAAAAATGATTTTACTTTCAGTTTCCACATCAGAAACTGAAAACCCATCAAAACCAGCACACAAAATGTTCCTTTTTTTTTTCAGCTGCTTTGAACTCCCAAAATAACAACAACTACAACAACAAAAGGCAAGATACACACAAAGGAATCGCTATATGCAGCAAACGTACATTTGTGCACACACTGAACAGGAAATAATTAAGAATTTTTATGACACTAATTTTATCTGAAAGTCATAGCTTTCAGATTTCAGGTACATTACATAGCTTTTTGTATCATGTTTTGCATGCAGGGGTTGGCGGCTGGATGAAAGGGATTAAGCAAAAAAGAAAGAAAGGTGTGGGCATTGGCTGTGGTGGGGCGTGTGGGCTGAGTGGAGGAGGGTGAAAATTGGGACAACTGTAATAGAATAACAATAGAAAGAAAGAAGGAAGGAAAGGAAGGGAGGGAGGGAGGGAGGGAGGGAGGGAGGAAGGCAAAACCTCAGACACAGACAGTAGATAGTATGGTGATTGCCACAGGGAAAGGGGAGTGGGAGGAGGTAAAAGAGGGTCAAGGGGGTGATAAATTGTGATGGAAGGAGACTGGACTTGGGGGTGGTGAACACACAGCGCAATATATAGATGATGTATCATAAAATTATACACCTGAAACCTGCATAATTTTATTAACCAATATCGCCCCAATAAATTCAATAAAAATTTCAACCATGCATACACCTTTCATTTTTATAGACTTCTTTACTTATTCAAACAGTACCTGACATCATAAAATTGGTTCAAAACACTACAGAAAAGGGGAATTAAAAAAAGAAATAATAAGACAAATAGAAAAATTTTATAGCATCTTTAAAAGCTCATGGAAATAATATAGATCTAGATGATTCTGAATCTCAGATACAACTGGTCTTCTGCAGATTTTTGTTTATGTATTTTCTTTTAATATTTACACATTTATTTTCCACTCTCTAACTTTACTCTAAACTTGAAATTTAGTTAGCAAGATACTACCTGCCTTTCGTGTGTGTTTTGTTTTTACTTAATTCCTAGGCTGCAATTCAATTGCAGATAACTTTACATTTTAAGTACATCAACTAATCTTTGACTATTTCAATAGTGTATATTTTAGTAATTAAAAAATTGCCATTAAGACTAAAAAATCATTAAACTCTTCAGAATAAAAGCTTCTTCTTCTTCTTTTTTTTTTTTGTACACACACTGTCAACAAACAAAGTTCTAATCTTGTCACTTTTTTGGCCACTGGCTCAGGAATGCTTCTTAAATACTCAAAGGATTAAATTAAATCTCACCTGCAGACAGGCTTTACAATTCCGCCAAAAACCTAGTTCTCAAAGGAAAGCTACTTTCATTACCTTAAGTTAAAACCAAAGATTCTGTCCTCAGGAATTTGCAGGAAAATAGCAGCATCAAAGAAAACAATTCACTTCAAGAGAGTTTATTCTGTTCAAGACTCTGTCTAAAAGAATTATTTAAGATAGAATTTGTTTAGGAAAATATTTTCTCAAGGTCATTCTAAGACAGCCATAAAACTGTGTCATTTAAATTATTTCAAGTGGATGTCTTTTCACAATTTTGACTGTCTTCTTGAGTTTTTAAGAGACTTTTAAAAAAAATATCATCCTTGCTTTGAATTATAAATTTGGCTTATGCACTTTTGCTTTTCTAAGAAATTATATAATTTTATGAATTAAACATTTAAAACCCATAAAGGGAATAAAAATAAAATATTTATTTCTCTTGAGTTCAAAAGTGAAATAATAGAAGAAATTGAATTTGAGATTAAAGTATGTATGCATTTGTGTAAAAAATGACAGAACTCTAGTATTCAAGAAACTATTTTCCAACTTAAAGTATTCTACTATACTCTTTAATTTAATTTAAGAAATAATAGGATAAAATACTCACATTGCAGAAAATTTCCTCCTAAGAAGAGATAGCATTTCAAAAAGGTCCCCCACCATGTTGTTATAAGAGCCTCTGGGGGGAGGATTAGGACGTGGTTCATTTTTAGACTCTTGCATCTACTTCCTAAATAAACAAATCCTGGCTCTTTCTCCCCAAATCAAATACAAGCCCAGAGGAAGGGCAGGGAGATGTACTACTAGGCTGAAAAATAGAAACATTATGTCAAAGCACCCTACATCATTATTTGCAGACAATTTATTTTGTTATTGGTTAGTATCCTTCATGCTAAATGTTCTGTCCCCTAAAGCAAATGTTCCATTTCAGAAACACAGTAACATGTGCTGGAAACAGAAACTGCCAAAGCAGTGGTGCTGGTGGCTATAGAATGTGTTTGTGGTAGATGAGAAAAATGAAATGCACATTATTACTGAAGCTTAGTATGTATGAATTTCACTGTCAATATAATTTGTAAATAATAATAAAAATTAAATTCTGTACATCAGAATTCTTTTTAAGTTGGAATAAAAGCTCTGTGAAATGCAAATTATTTTTTACTACCATCAGGCTATATCTAAAAGAAGGCTGTGTTACATGCTAGTAGTGAACACAATATTTGCAAATTCACTTTTTATTTTCATCTTAGAAACTACAGTATAAAGAGTAACATTTCTTCATTTAGGTACATGAGCATCACTTGCTGGATTATTCTGCAAATTAGTATTTTCTCCTTCAATTTTTGCATTTGATTCTTTAAACAATGTGCTTTATGTATACTTAGCAGGAGTTGCCTCAGCCTTACTTACCCCCAGTCGGGAATGGCTCTGACAGGGCCCCAAAGGCAGATCCAACTCCACTTCAGATGGGTTTCTTCAGGGACATCTAATCATAAGCATCATTCTAACTAAAACCATGGTGTTGTGTCTGGGCTTCACAAATGTTGTATGTAATTCTGAACATATTTAACATTTTTCTCAAATATTTTGGGAACTAAGCATGAAAGGATCTCTGGACATGAAATTTTTATGAGGTTAGGGCCAAATCCCTTCTCAAGAGTTTTTGTGACACAATGAGTTATTTTCTTCATTGGAACAAAGGGTGGGCAGACAAAAAGCCCACATGAATGTCGTTCAGCCACCTCTGAGAGACACCGGCATCCAAAGATGTCATCTATTTCGGTCTTTCATTGTGTTGTGATGAATCGCATATCTGCAATATCCTCAATTACTAAAATATAAAAATTATCCAAAATGGTGTGGTTTCCAACTTGACCACATTTAAGAATTATCTGGCTACCTAATAATGCAGGTTCCGGGGCCCAAGGACCAGAGGTGCTGGCTCTTTGGGTACAGGGGGAGGTTTGGCAATGTGCATTTTTAACAACTGCTTCAGCTGATCTTGATATAACAGTCCATGAAACAGTAAAAAAAAATTTAAAAAAAAACACCCCACTGGAACTGAAATATTTTTACATTAACCTAGTCTGGAAAATACCAGTGAGTACCCCCTATTTCTCTCATTATTCATCTTCTTTAAGAAAAATCAGCAAAAGCTTCATTATTCTCTAGGAACTAAAGTTATTTTTCAAAGTTCTGAGAATTCAGAAAGCATCCCCAGAGGCTGGGAAGGTGGTTCCTCTTCCTTGGAAACGTCCTTCTCACAAACAGAACACACATCAGCAGCGTTTGCATTTGGTAGGAGCATCTTCTATGAGAAAGCAAGGGCCTGACTGAGAAGATCCAATCTCCCTGAACAGCTCTGTACTCAGGAAGTCACCAGTCACTTGTAACAAATTCTAAATTCACAGACAAAACCATTGGAAGCCTAAGATTTAACAAAGAGGCTGAAGATATAACAAACACACATAAAAAGAACAGGACCTGACAAATTCCAGTGGACAGAGCTTCAACATAAATGAAACAGGTTCTGTATATTCTCTGCCTCTCAAGTTCCTGGTCAAAGAGCTTCATGGAATTGTATATGAATTGGATGAAAAGAAGCACAAAAAGATTGTGAACAGCAAGCCTTCAGGCCTATGATCTAAACCCTGGGGCTGGGCAGACAGCTGAAATGGTTAAACAAGCCTTCCCTTTCCTTCCTTTCAAAGTGGAATATCTCCCATTCCTTCCAGCAGTAACCATCTGCATTTGAGAGGTCTGATTACAGCACATACAGAATTTACAAAATAAAATAATGACACAGGCTCCAGATTCATTTGGCTAATGGAAAGAGGTCTGTCTTCTGCAAAGTGTCAAAAATTCAATCTCATCTGCTAGCTTGACACTAAAGAAAACGTAAACCCACTTTTTTCCCCCAATTAAATTCCTTAAGCTTTCCTGGGAGGCTAGGAAATCAGAGACTTAAAGAGGCAGTCTGCTTTTGTTTATGCACTTTTGTTTCCTATTAAGATCTAAAATGTGTTTTGTCCTTTTATAGTCTAAGGCAGGTCTCCCACATGTAATTTCTGAATCTTATGGGTCAATGTTTCAAGACAGCCACCAACTTCTGTCCTTTGTTAATGAACTCTGGTCCCCTAATACCTAACTTGATGAGAAAGTAGGACTTGAACCCAGGTATACCAGATTCTAAACAGTATGCTTTCTTTTCTAATTTTTATTCATTTGGCCACTACTTTAACATTTATTTTTTAATATTTAATATGGGCTGAACACAGAACGACCAAGAACAGCTCTTTATAAGCATTTACTCTAGACTGGTCTGACTACATACTATTAACATGTCCCATTGTCCCTCCCCTTCCTACAGGTATAGTCTCAGTAAAGATCAAACAGTTACAAGACAGTGCACCATGAATGATTCATATATTCAGTATTGGGCTAATATTTGAATATCAGATATCTTTGCAGACCTGGAGAAGAAGACAGACAAGCTCCCTGACCCTGTGGAGCTTATGTATCTTAGAGGAAAAAGTTAATAAACAAGTCAACAAACATTCACAAAACATAATAACTTCAGACAGTGTGATAAGTACAAGATCTATTAAGAAAACAAATGAAATCAGGGAACAGAGAATGATGCAGTTGGAACAGAGTTATGTCAGATGAGTGTTCAGGGAGACTTTGTGGAGGAGGTGACATCTGAGCAGAGACATGGATGCTATGAAGAAAAACTGGCGAGCACTGAGATGCAAAGGCCCTGAGGTAAAAAGAAGATGGGCGAGTTCAGAAGAGCAAGAAGGCTTTCCAAACACAAGCCAACAGACAGCATCACATTGCCAGGTAACAAGGCTTTTAATCTCCAAAGAAATGTGATTTGATAGCTCTGTAAAAGCAGAGGCAGTCACCTCTTCTTTCATTATGTATTTATTCACACATTACTTTAACAGATAATTGTGGAGTGGCTATCTAATTAGAGGATTTACAGGAATAGGTCTCCTACCATGGGACTCCTAACCTAAGGGTCCATTCACTAGCAGCTCATCAGAACGGACACCACAGAGACAGAAGAGGAGCAAAAGTGGACAGAAGGGGTCCATTCACCAACAGCTCATCAGAATGGACACCACAGAGACAGAAGAGGCATCTAATGCCTGCAGACCCAACCAGAACCTCCCCCAGAAATCCAGAGAGCAATGAAATGAACTCAGAATGAGACCGGGCAACCCTCCAAGGTCAAGCTGATCAAGTGGTATCTAGTCTCAAACCTGGGTGGGAGGCAGAAATACATTCTTGAACCTCAGAGAAGCTAGGATTCTATTTCTAGCTTCTGAGGTTCTAAGGTCTCTACAAGGTTTCAGTCAAGGGTGTCAGAGGGAAGAAAGAACCTGCAGCACCAAGATGTTTTGTAGTGCAGAAAACTGGTGAAGCTCCCTACATTCTGGAGTCATATCACGTATAAGAGTACGTGCAGGCCTGAGAAAAGCAGGATTTCTCCCAATTTGCTGAGCAACATAAAGCAACTCTTTTGATGGTCCCAGGCTCTAATATCTGTGGCTGAAATGATAATAATGTTTCCCCAGCCACATTCATTTATTAAACAGATACTAGCTGAGCACTGGGCACCCAACAGGTACTGGGACATAGCAGCAAACATCCCAGCTCCTGTCTTCAAGGACCTTCATTCATGTCTAAGGGGAGAAGACCCAGAAATAAACAGGAAATTATAATACAGTGTGATATTCTGAATAAGCACAGAGCTGTTGTGGCACCTAGGAAAAGTATCTACCTCATTCTGTAGGGTCAAAGAAGATGTACTGTAAAAAAGCAACCACTAAGCTGACAGCCAAGGGACAAATAGGAATTAGCAGATGGAAAATAAGGTGGCAGGAGAGGAGAATGTTCCAGTCTGAGGGAGGAATTCGTGCAAAGAGTCAGAGTCAAAAAAGAGCAATGATGTGTTCTGGAGTCTGGAAATAGTTCCAAATGGCTGGAGGAGAGAGTGAGAGGGCACAGTGGTACAGATGAGACCCAGATTATAAAGAGTGTTGTGAGAATGCTAAGGACCATTATCCTCAGAGCAACTGGAACCTTTAAAGTTTGGAGCATGGGGATGGCATGACTGGACTTGCGTTTGATGGTTCTGGCTGCTGTGGGTGAATATATATGAGGGGCAGAGCAAGAGAAGGAAAGGCAGGCAGCCCCACAGCCATGCAGGCAGGATTACTGTAAAGGGGTGCATGTGACAGCAACTGGACAACTTCAACAGATGAATGGACGAACTGCAGTTCAATCAGGCAACAGAATCATACTTGGAAACAAAAAGGAAAAGACTACTGATACCCAGGGATGCGTGAATAAATCTTAACTGCATTATGTCACGTGAAAGAAGCCAGATCCAAAGTCTACATAAGTGTGAGTCCATTTATATAATATTCTGCAAAGGGCAAAGATGACACAAAACAACAGATCAGTGGTAGCCAGAGGTATGGTTCACTGCAAAGGTGCCCGAGAGAATTTTACAGGATGATGAAACTAGTATATTTTGATTGCTGTGGTGGTCACATGAGTGTATGCATTTTTTTACAGATATTTTTTTTAAATTTTTAAATGTTGTAGAGAAATTTTAGATTCACAGCAAAACTGAGAGTTGGTACAGAGATTTCCCACATACCATCTGCCCCCACACATGTACAGCCTCCCCCATTATTAACACCACTCACAAGAGTGGTACATTTGTTACAACGGAACCTACATCGATCATCATAATCACTCAAAATTCGTACTGCACGTTACAGCCCAGTCTTGGTGTTGAACATTCTACAGGTTTGCACCAATGTGTTAACACCTATCCTTACAGTATCAGAGTATTTTCCTACTGTGAACATCCTCTGTTATCTGTGTAGTCATCCTTCTTCCCACACCCAGCCCTGGGCAACCTTGATCTTTTTACTGTCTCCATATTTTTAACTATATGCATTTTTAAAACTGCTTAGTTATATAGCAAAGAGGGTGCATTTTTACTGTACATAAACCATATCTCATATTTTTAAAGTGACTGGACTGGTAAAAGTGCATATCGGTCTAAGGGTGGTACCACTGAGACTTAAGGGAGAGAAACAGCCTATGGGCTCCAGGAGTTGCTCCTATGCCCCTCCCTCAGTCTAGAACATTCAACAGTTGGGTTTGGGATCATCAGGGAACTTGAGTGGATTGTTCGTGGACTATCTCAGCTTCATATGCAAAAAGAGGTGGGAAAGTACTGGGTCAAGTGTGAAATTCCTGCAGGCTTACAGGACTCCCCACCAAACTGTCTCTGCTTAAGTCCCCAGCTTCCTCTCAGTCTGCCCCTTTGCTTGAGTCACAGCAAAGTCCTTGAAATGTTAATCTCCCCCGACTCCACATTCTCTGGCTTGGCACACACCTTGTCTTTCCCCTTTTCCCTGAAATGCCACAGGTTTTTTGGAGATCTTCCTGTCCCCAACAAGGGAGGCAGCCCCTTGCCTGCCACCCCCCACCACTTCCACCCTCTATGCTCTCAGCAGCTACACTTTCTCATGACACTCTCTGCAGCTGGTCAGATCATTGACTCCATAGTCACAACTACAGCTTGACTTTTGTTTCAACTGTCATTTTCCACTGATGCTCCAATAGACACGGACTCCTCCTCTCTTATCCCCTGCTGTTTTCCCAGCTCACAGTAGGCCCTCGCAATGCATATGTGTTAAATGAATTCCAACACATCACTCATTAAAAATGTCAGGTCTCTAGAAGATGCTCTGGAAAATCTTTTTTTCCCTATTCCCAAGTGTTTTTGTTAATTACTTTATTTTTTACTGTTGTTCAAGTATAGTTGACTCCATTTTCACCCCACCACACCCCCGCCCCCCCGCCCCCATACCTGCCTCCCACCCTTGAACCTACCCTCTTTGGCTTTGTCCATGTATCCTTTATACAAGTTATTGGGGAAAGTAATTGAAAAAAAGTCTTACAACAACTTCTGGCCAAGATGGAGGAGTAGGTAGACACATTGTGCCTTCTTGCACAACCAAAATAATGACAATAACAATTTAGAAACAAAATAACAACCAGAACTGACAGAAAATTGAACTGTACGGAAGGCCGAGAACCAAGGAGTTAAAATAGACACATGCAGCCAGACCAGTAGGAGGGGCAGAGTCGGTGGACAGCCAGGCAGAGAGGGGTCGTGGCAAAAAGAGTGGTGGCACCAGGCACACAAGGCAACAGCTGACAAACCTGGGGCACGCAGAATGGCAGTGGGCAGGCCCTGGGCACACAGGCATTGGCTGGTGGCGAGTGCAAAGCGCAAGGTGGCTGGTGGACCAGGCAGTCCTACATGCACTCGAAGATAAACCAGGTGAAACTGCGGAGCGACGAGATAAACCGTGAAACCCACGGTCCTGATGCAGAGAAATAAAGCCTCAAAACACTGATTGAAAACACCTGTGGGGGTTGAGGTGCCATGAGAGACTCCCAGCCTCACAGGAGAATTCATCGGAGGGACCCACAGGGTCCTAGAATGTGACAGGCCCACCCACATGGGAATCAGCACCAGAAAGGCCCAGCTGGCTTTGGGGAAGCAGCAAAAGGGACTGAAATCCAAGAGAGAGTGGACCAAGTGCCACTGTTCCCTCTCGATCCCACCCCCACATACAGCATCACAACACAGCTAAGGGGGTTGCCCCACCCTGGTGAACACCTAAGGCTCTGCCCCTCACTATGCATAACAGGCACAACAAGAAAATAAAAATGGCCCAAATGGAAGAACAGATCAAAGCTCCAGAGTAAATACAACTAAGTGATGAAGAGATAGCAAACCTATCAGATGCACAGTTCAAAGCACTGGTGATCAGGATGCTCACAGAATTGATTGAATTTGGTCACAAATTAGATTAAAAAATGAAAGCTATGCTTTAAGTGAAATAAAGGAAAATGCACGGGGAACCAATAGTGATGGGAAGAAAATGGGGACTCAAATCAATGGAGTGGACCAGAAGGAAGAAAGAAATAACCAAACAGAAAAGAATGAAGAAACAAGAATTCAAACAAATGAGAAGAGGCTTAGGAACTCCAGGATATCTTTAAATGTTCCAACATCTGAATCATAAGGGTACCAGAAGGGGAAGAGGAAGGGCAACAAGTGGAAAACTTATTTGAATAAGTAATGAAGAAGAACTTCCCCAATCTGGCAAAGGAAATAGACTTCCAGGAAGTCCAGGAAGCTCAGAGAGTCCCAAAGAAGTTGGACCCAAGGAGGAACACACCAAGCACATCATAAGTACATTAGCCAAGATTAAAATGAAGGAGCGAATTCTAGAAGCAGCAACAGAAAAGGGGACAGTCATCTACAAAGGAGTTCCCATCAGACTGTCAGCTGATTTCTCAAAAGAGACCTTACAGGCAAGAAGGGGCTGGAAAGAAGTATTTGAAGTCATGAAAGGCAAGGACCTACATACAAGACTGCTCTATCCAGAAAAGCTTTCATTTAGAAAGGAAGGGCAGATAAAGTGCTTCTCAGATAAGGTCAAGTTCAAGGAGTTCATCATCACCAAGCCCTTATTATATGAAATGTTAAAGTGACTTATCTAAGAAAAAGAAGATAAAAAACATGTATAGTAAAATGACAGCAAAATCACAATTATTAACAACCACACCTAAAACGAAAACAAAAACAAACTAAGCAAACAACTAGAACAGGAACAGAACCACAGAAATGGAGATCACATGGAGGGTTAGCAACAGGGGAGTGGGAGAAGGAAAGAGGGGGAAAGGTTACAGAGAATAAGTAACATAGATGGTAGGTAGAAAATAGACAGGGAGAAGGCAAGAATAGTATGGGAAATGTAGAAGCTAAAGAACTTATGACACATGGACAGGAACTAAAGGGGGGGAATGGGAGTGGAAGAGGGTGTGCAGGGTGGAGGGGAATGAAGGGGGTAAAATGGGACAACTGTAATAGCATAATACATATATGGGAAAACTGTAATAGCATATATATTTTTTTTTAAAGAAAAAAGTCTTACAAGGCTTTTGCAGAAGGAAGAACCCCCCTGCCCATGCATTTCCCTGATGCATGCTGCTGAGGTACTAAAGATAAGACACATGCAGCCAGGACCTATTTAGAGTTAGGAATGAGATTCTTCTCTAGGCTATAGTCTTAATGAGAACTTTACTCTCCTTGTTCTATAATGAATGCAATTTGTGATTCATAGATTCAATAAGAGACCTAGGAATAATTTTCCAAGGCTTCTTGGAACACAGATAAGTGCTAGAATGAAAATATTTACCAACAGATTAAGGTGGTTACAACATTTCCATTGTAAACCCCTATTTTCAGAGACTTACATGATAAGCCAGCCGTAAAACTTAATTCTAAACTGAAAGTTGCCAACCAATGATGGACGGTCTTCACAGATTTTTTTTAAGAGAGAGAAAGAGAGAGAGAGACAGAGAAGGACAGAGATCCAAACTTTGGCTGTTTGTATAAGTTACTGAATTGCCAAACAAGAGAAACTGAAAAAGCAGTTTTCAGTGTTTCTTTAAATAATCCTTGCAGAGACAAAATATTTTTGTTTTCAACATCAGTCTTAACAAGCAGTGATCAGGAAGAGACCACTGCATGAACATGAGAAATGTTTTCATGGGAAAGTTGACTCAGGCAAAATAGAATAACTTCCATCAACATAGCACACTGGGTAGCCACTAAAAAAATCCACAAATTTAACATGGTCACATTTATTTGTCAGAATTAGTGTCCCAAGACATAAGGAACGCAACTCCTGCTGTTCTGTAGATGCAATAAATTGAGCATAAACATTGCTCTCTTAGGTCCTCCTCAGTCCTAGAGAGAAAACCAGGCTGAGAAATGTCGGCACTGTGTGCACTGTCCATTTTGCTTAAAAGAGAGTATAAATAGCAGTCACACAATTATAGTAATATGCCCTTGGCCCTGACTATAAAATCCCAGCATGTCTTCAGCCAAGTTCAGAGGCAATACCATCATGCATGCCCTATGGATAGTTTAACAATCATTATACACTTGTTTGCTCTATGCAAAGCTACATATTGCCTTCTGAAAAAAAAAAAAGCTTGAAATTATATGGCCACATGGATTCTCTTCTGGGTTCTGTTATGAAACCACTTTAGGCTTTAAATTAGAGACATTAAATAGGGAGCCAGTATTATGGGAAAAGGCAGCAGAGTAAAGGGCAAGGTCAGCAAACTCTGGCCCACAGTCCAGTTTCTAGCCCACCACCTGTGTTTGTAAACAGAACGTACTGAAACCCAGCCATGCCCATTGTGTACATAATGTCTACACCTGATTCAGTGCTACAAATGGCAGAATTGAGTACTACAATAGGGACTATCTGGCCTTTTAGGAAGATGTTTGATGATCTCTGATGCAGTGGATATGAAGAGATTAGATCTCTGTGTGACCTTAGGCAGGTTAGCTAGTCTCTTTGAGTCTCAGGTTCATCAACTGTAAGATGGGATCTAAATATAATAATATATATTCCATAGGGTAATTGTGGTGACTACAGGAGTTAGTGCATCTGTAAAAAGTTGAGGGGGGAATGGGATTTTAAAAGATGACACCTAAATTTCATTTGGGGATAAAAATTACTCTTGCTTAGAGAAATATGAAATATCACATAGTCCTATTCATGTGGGAAGGATAAAGGGCTGGAGATGTGGCCTGTAGGGAGACAGGGGAGCATACAGAGACCTGAAGTCCACTCTACAGACATGGGGTAGGGTTACGGTGTGAAGGAAGATAAACAGGTGGACTGTGGAGAGAAGTGGGCAAGAGACAGGGCCAAGCAACTTGGCAAGCTGCTGAAATTAGGGGACAAAGATAGCCCATGAGAAACTCCACATGAGGCAGCATAAGTCTTGTGAAGAATCAGGTATCCTGAGGCTTCAAGTTCCCAAATCTGCCCTATGATGACCTGCTTTCCTGCCTCAAAGTTTTAGGAAGGCTCCTCGCCGCCACAGGTCGTGTGTGAGTGGTAAAATTGGAAATGAAAGGAAGAGGGCTGTCTTTACAACTAGGTAAGTACAGCAACTAGAGCCACAGGGCAAGGAGGAGCAGAAAAGTTCCACAAGGCAACAGAGGTGGAAATTCACAATGGAAGGGCATCCTGAGAACAGACTCTGAGGGGTGGTGAGGACTGCTGGGGAGGGGTGGGCTTCTCATTAGATGTGAAATAGAACAAGCAAGCTGTGTTTACTCATCTCAAAGGACGAGGTGACCTCAACTGGTACCTTAGGGACACATACCAGGAACTCAGCTCAGGAGCTAAGTTCCTAACTTTTTATGTGTCAGTCATCCTGCCTGACACATAAAACGCTTTCCTGATCTTTCCTATGTACCTGCCATTATAATTATGGCTGTCATTACTCGCTGGAAGTCAGAAAACTTGATTCCATTTCTTTTCTACCTCATGATCTCAATAAAACCATTAGACCACTTCTGGACTTCAGCTTCCTCATCTATAAAAATGGGAATCACAATAGCTGCTCTGATGACCTCAAAGGAATATGGAAAGAATCAAATGGGACAGCCTGGGTCCTATGAAAATGGTGAAGCCCCATCCCAATGTAATGTGGCATCATTAAGAAATTGACCTTTTTGGTAAAACATTTACCAGTCTAACCCTTTAAAACAAACACCTCAAAGATCGTGAAGCAGTTTACATTTTTCCCCCTCTTAATTCCAGGCAATAAAAGTGGTAACCTCCTCAAAGTTGCACTAGGAGATAAAGAAGAGGCAGACAGGCCAGTTGCAGCCCATGGTCTCTTCTCTGATAGACTGAGACCATTTATTCCAAGTACACCTTTGAACCATCTGTTGAACTCTTCCTTCAAGTTCCTACTAAGTTAAACTTTGCTAACAGCTATCAATTGTATGGCAATCATTATATCCACTTGGTTTTTAGGATTAAGGCCATACCCCTGGGAAAACAGATGAGGATAATATAAAGCATCCTTTTAATAAAATTGTGTACAATACCTGTGTCCTGACTGAGGGTTATATACAGGGCTATTTCGTTAGGGGATGTCAGGTAGTGCTTAAAGAGAAATAGCAGGACCGTGCCCAGCTGATGAATCTGCTTTGAACTGGAATAAGGAAAAGCAAACATCACTGAATAGAGGAAAGCAAGTCTAAAGGTTTCAAAATGAAAATTCTGGAGACAGCCCATTTTATTCTGAGGTAACGTATGAGCAAAGTCTAAGCATGGAACACGATGCACATACAATATCACTGAATAAATGACTGAGTAAATGCTCTTCCGTGTAAATGATAGTATATGTAAACATGATCAGCTATTATGTGTTACATGTTTATTATGGCCCATGTGCTCTGCTGGGTAATTTGAGCATCCACCATCCCACTTCACTCTCATAAGAATCCTATGGAAATATGGAACACATTCTGTGTTCTTATTTTATTGATGAAGAAACTGAGGGTTAAAAGGGTAAAATAAATTGATTAAGTCCACACAATCAGTAGGTCACTCAAAATACCATCTTTCGATAAAAACATGGGTCACCTCTTCTGGAACAAAATCAAGTGGTTTTGCCAATACTCAAGCCAAGTTGGAAAACTGGTGCGGTCACATAATCAAAAACTTGTTTTCAAAATGCTTCCACTTTTATTAAGCCATTCAAAATTGCCCTCACACTCCATGTATGTACTTTATATCAAAGAGCAATTAGGCCCAACCGAGGCCAAATGGGGGTCTTCAGAGGGTCACAGCCTTCATGGCAGTATGATGTGATGCAGTAATCCAGCTCAGGGCCTCCAAAAGACAATGCTAGTGTTGGGCTGCATCACTGGTTACCTCAGGCGAGACACAGGCCCTCTGGGTACAAGTTATCAAAGCCCCACTAAACTTAAACTGAAATGCTGAACACTGTGACCTGGACCCCTTTAATCAGCATCTGCTCAACAGTTTGCCTCTTTCCACCAGCCAGCAAAGGGAATGTGATACAGCCTTCCTGCTATAAAGCCTGGGTAGGCCCAGGGAACAGCCTGAGCTGGTGCATTCTAGATGGGATGGCAGAGCCCCCTGATTGGAGAAGGCAGGCTGGGGGAGGAAAGGCAGGCATCAGTTGCCTTCAGATTTCAGAGATTTTCTCTCCCAGCAGAATAACAAATGAAGCAAGTCATTTTCCTCCATTCCAAGGGATGATATCACTTTTTTCAGATAATAAAATTCATGGAAAGTGAAATGGTTTGATTATCTTTAGCACCAGTAAATTTTATTGTAATCCATGGCCAAATATATTTATGTCTGGTTCTGATATACAACCTTAACACCCATTGCGGAGAGGAAATTTGACTTAGAAGACATTAGTCATCAAGTCTGCCCCAAACAGTTTAAGCAGTACTTTTTCTACTAGAATGTCCTGTATAAGAGGCGAGACAAATAGACTACAGGGATAATGGAGGCTGGCTTCCAAAGCTGCCACTCTCTGGAGGCCCATCAGCCCCACCAGCCCCACCATTAGCCACAGAGACTCAGCTGCAGAGACTTCTTGTTTCCAGCAAATTCACACCATCTCCACCTCTTGACCCTCTGAGTCTCTCCTCTTTCTACCTGCTCTTGTCCTTCTGTGTTGAGTTGCCATGTTGTGATTGGTACTATATGACCACATTTCAACAACAATAACAATAGTGGGGGATCCAGATATTTGTGGAATCAGAATTGGAAGTGGAGACAGATGGAATGGGAGTGGTTCTTTAAAAAACACAGAAATATCTTCATTTTTCAAAACTTACAAAAACATATAAACAAAAGAACACACTACCAGGGCTTTGCAAGAGACCTGCACAAGGGAGGAAGCATAAACTTGACCATCATTAGCTTCCCAATAAATTCATATTTGATAAGTCATAACGAATGCCTATTAAGTGATGTCCAGAAAACCCTCAGATCATCCTGCCTTAACAAGCCAAAACTTTACACATTTGCCATGTGACAAGCTTTCCTTCACCTGGAGACAAATGCTTTTGAAAACCTGTCCTGAGAGAACACAAGGTTTAATCTTTTCCATTCCTCAGAAATAATTTACATCATTACCCAAAATGGAAGGGAAGATGGAAATGCCATGGGGTCTTTATAGCTTTCTCTATGTCAGAAAATGTTCATACATTTGCTATGACTTTGTGATGTTTCTCTTGGGAAACAGAGAAACCTACCTCTCAAAGCTCCAAATAAGAAAGGAACAGTTACAACTCTGTGGCCACTCTGTTAACCACCTCATATGGAAAAGAAAGATGCAAATCAACAACGCTGGGCAGTCATGTCCTTGAAACCAATCTGGAATAAATGTGTTTCTAGGCTAGGACTCATAAGGGAGTTAGGGTCTGCAAGCACTGCTCAGACATAGGAAGAACTCACATGAGGAGGCATCAACCCTCGATAGTTGAAAAATCAGTATTAATACCTGGTCATTACTTAATATCATCTAAGTAGAAAATAAAAGGACAACATGGAAAGCACTCTTTGGCATTGGTCTTTTAGAACTCCCAATTCTGTACTCACAAACTTAGAAAAAGAATTAATAAATATAGCAAGAATTTGGCAAGAGTAAAAGTGTCTACCTCGATCATTTGATTAGGAATTCTCCTAAAAAAAGAGATTCATTAGGAGCCAGGCACTGTGCTGGGCCCTTTTCACTCATTCTTTCATGAATTGTCACAACATCTCTATGAGGTAGGTACTATAAACATGTTTATTACAGAGACTGGGGAAACCGAGGCTAAGAACTGATCTAAGACACAGAACCAGAAAAGCAAGAAGCCAAATTTTAACACAAGGTGTTTCTTGCCTCTCATTGCCCCAGTAAAAAGATTTTTATTTTTCATCTTTCCCTCCTCCCTCCACATATACACATACATTATAAACAATGGCTAATAATTCTTAACTTTTTCATTTTATAAACTTTATTTTAATTTTAGCTGTGATAAAACATACATAACATAAAGTTTACCACCTTAACCATTTTTAAGTGAACAGCTCAATGGCATTAAGTACATTCACATTGTTGTGTGATCATCACCACTATCCATCCCTAGTACCCTTTTTCACCTTGCAAAACTAGCTTCTGTACCTATTAAACAATAATTCCCCATCTCAGCACGTCTAATTTGTCAGCACTGTGCCCCACGTTGCTTAAGTGTTTCTTAGCTTTATTTTTCACCCATGGAACCGTTAGAACTGCTGCATTCTTCTCAACTGCAAAGCCTGTGGCAAGATCCCCGCTGATTGGGTAGAGTTCTGACTTAGCTATGTGATTCTTCAGCCAAAGATGTGCCTAAAATGCAGCACCAAAGTGACTTCCAAGAAACTTGTTTTCTTCTGTTCAACTAAGATAAATATAGAACATACCTAATTGTCATAAGGGTGTCATGTGGATCAAAAGAGATATTTAATATTCCACAAATATTTATTCAGCTCTCATTACATAGCAAAAGCAGATCTGTGCCCTTGGGCTACATCAGTACACAAAACAGACAACCACCCCTGCCATTGTGAAACAGATTCCAGCAAAGGGAGGCAGATGATAGACAATAAACACAATTAATAAGTAAATGATAGAGTATATTAAAAGGTAAAATATTAAGGGAAGAACAAACAAGTATAGTGTGGTAAGAAAGCTAACGACTGCTGGGAGAGAGGCAAGCAGATTGCACTATTGCAAAATAATCAGTGATCAAGGTGAGCTCCATGGAGAAGGTGACAGTAGAGGAAAGACCTGGTGAGGAAGTCACCCTAAAAACATGTAAAGTACCTAACATACCACCTGACCCACAGGAACTACTCAGTAAATACTAGCTGCTATTATCAAATAAAATAATAATTACAATGATGATAGCAATCATAAATACCCTGTTGATCTTGCCCTCAGAAGGTCTGACAAATCTCTGCAAGAAAACATCTCTTTACTGAATCCCCATCCTTCTGCCTCCTCCATCAGAGTTTGAACTGCTTACAATAAATCTCCTGTCACACACACACATCCTGTACATCATACAGCTGTGGAAAGGCAGAAAATTATAAGGCTTCTTTGGCTAAGGAGGTAAGTGACCTCTGGCTACTTCCTTCGGCTCCGAAGGCCTCAGATTCCCCATTGGAAAAATGAGATGTTTTCAGGCTCCCAACTTTGCCTAGAAGTCCTCTCTGAACAGTTTAGGAATACTGGACTCTTTCTCTCTGTTTAATTATTTTATCACAAATTATACTCTATTGTGTTACATCACAATTCTCCCTCGTTAGTCTTCTAGGAAAAAAAGGCTGTGCTTCAATAGAAAACTATTGTTCAAATCAAAATGTTTAGGTTATCTCATTCTGGTCCTTCACTGTCTTTGAGCTATTTTATAATTCATCGCAATGAAAATAATTCTTTTCTATAAACACATAAGTTCTGGACTGCCCAATAGAGGTTATATTGACTCCACTCTGCTCTAGGGGAAGAACCAGTTTTGCTTCCATTTGTACATTCATTTCAATATTTCTATGTATAAAAGTTTCTGTTTTATGGGTTCCCTGTCCAGTTCTACCTGCCTGGCTTCTTCACAAATTAATGAGCTAACTAAAGTCTTTAACACATATTCATTTTATATGTATATCAGAGTCATAATTTTACCATTTTGTGAAAAGTACCTATAATAGCTTCTGTTTCCTCTGCTATCCCAGGAACATCTTCGGATATTTGTAAAGTTAGGATGTTTGCTAAATGAATGAACAAATAAATGAATGAGCTAACAAATGAACAAACTCTTTCTCCATGATGAATACATAGGGATACTCTATGCATAGATGTTGAAAGTAAAAAATTAAGACTACCTCAGTTGAAACCCACTGCTGCTACTTACCAGCTACATTATGCACAGTAATTCCCTATACTTCACTTCTCCCATCTGAAAAATGGAGAGAAACCTCCCTCCCTCAGATGTGGTCAATAGGATTAAAATAAATAATCCATGAAAAAGGCTTAGCACTATGCATGGCAGCCTTGTAAGTATTCAATAAATGGTATCTATTATCATTTTCAAACGGATTGGCCATTTGGACAATTGTATACATTCTATCTTTATTTAAGCACCTCCCAGAGTGCCCCATACCCAACAGGTGCTTCATAAAGGCTAATAGCAGTGGTGGTGACCACAACAACCAAAACCTCCTGGCCTGCCAAGCTTAATAAAGTGTGTTATCCATTCTTCCAGACCACTGCTGGTGATGTTACAGCCTGACCTTCTATTGATCCCTGCATCGTCCCAATGGACCTTGTTCCATTGTAATTTATCACAAGAGCTAAATTGAATCCACATGACAGTGCTCAGAGCCAATTTTCATTGAGGCTCTCCCCATCCCCCGTCCCACCTCAACTGCCCCCAAAGATTCGTGCAGACACTGAATTAGATGATTTACTCAATTCCAGATATTACGGCTATTGAATTCCTTTCTTTAATCTTGCACGTCCACCTAGAAAACAATAAAGATGGCCTGGCATGATTTGCTCTGTACTCTCGTAAATTTATTATTAATGTGGAGTCAGTAACCTCCACTTGCCTGCTCAATGCTTCCCAGCCATAGTCTTTATCTTGAGGAATTCAAGTTGCTTGTTGCTACTGACATCTCCTATATTCCTCAAGCCTTTATTCTCAGTTAAAAAGAGGCAAGTCCAGAAAGATAGCTCTCTGGCTACAGGCATTACTGCACATAAATAACAACAGGAGTGAGCAGATTTATATGCAAGTTTGCCAAAAGATGTCCGAGCAAATTAGCGCCGCCCACACACTGTACAGCAATCTCAATAGCTAAAATTGACGTTCTTGATTTTTCCTTCCATTCAAGACAGGGCCAGTGTCTCAGGTCCTTTCCCTTGTCATAGCTCATTGCTCTTGTAAGCATTTTGGACATTATTTTCTAGCTTCTTCTTCTCTCCACAGGCTAGACTAATCCACACTGACACTCCAAGTGGAGACTTATCTAACCAAAATAGTTTGTCAACGACCATAACACTTAGCACAGACTCTGCTTAGTTCCCATATCCTTGATCACAGAGACTCTGCAAAAACAGGAAAGGGACTTTAAGGAATGAATTAGTCAAAGAAAAAAACATTTAGTTTAAAATTTTAAGTAAAGGTCATGTAGCACTGACATGAAAAAATATATAAACCACGCAGAAATGTACAACAAATGTTTAAATAAAATACCAAACCAAAGACACAATTAGAGTTCTTCAAGAGTTCCATAAAAACTCTTTCTGAGATCTTAAAATTGAACAAGGCAAGTAACATATATTTCCTTAAGAAAATTGCCATGTTTATCAGAGATTTAAATTAAAGTCATTGTAAATTGAGCAAACATATAAATTACCTTGGATGCTTAACTAAGTCTGTATCTAAGACATTCAGTCAACTGATATAAAAATATTTTAAAAGGAAAATTAAAAATAAGGCAGAGGAAGATGAGCAGATATGCACATGGGTATAAATGTGCATTACTGTGACCAACTAAAATTAGTGAATTAATGTCTCATGTTACTTATAGGAGGTTTTTTTTCATATTAAACCATAAGTCTGAACTATCCTTAAGGTTAAATGTTTATTTTGTTTGTTGCATTATGTAATAAAATGGATAAACATTCCCATATAAAAGATTCCATTTTTAAAAACCTAATTTCATTTTTTAAGAAAGTAAAAGCTATTTTATTATTTCTTAAAAAAAAGATATGATACTCACATGTAAACTGTTTTTTATTCAATCTTTATTGTATCTTTTTCATTACCATTTAGTCCCCTTATATCTCCCTCCCCCCAGCAATCACCACACTGTTGTCCATATCCATGATTCCTTTTTCCTTTTTGCTCTATCCCACCTGTCCCTAACACCCCCCACAACTAGCTGTCTTCTACACTCCATCTATGAGTCTGTCTCTATTTTCCTTGTTAGTTCAGTTTGTTCACTAGATTCCATACATGAGTGAAATCATATGGTATTTGTCTTCCTCTGACTAGCTTATTTCCCTTGGCATAATGTTCTCTAGGTCCATCCATTCTGTTGCAAAGGGTAAAATTTTCTTCTTTTTTATGACCAAGTAGAATTGCATTGTGTAAATGTCCTATAGTTGTTTTATCCACTCATCTATTGATGGACACATGGGCTAATTCCATATCTTGGCAATTATAAATAATGCTGTAATGAACATAAGGGTGCTTATATTCTTTCGAAAGAGTGTTTTGGGTTCCTTCAGATATATTCCCAGAAATGGGGTGACCAGGTCAAAAGGCAGATCCATTTTTTATTTTTTGAGGTATCTCCATGCTGCCTTCCACAGTAGCTGTACCAGTCCCCACCAACAGTGTAAAAAGATTGCCCTTTCTCCACATTCTTGCCAGCACTTGTTTGTTAATAGATTGATAATAGCTGTTCTGACTGGTGTGAGATGGCATCTCATTGTGGTTTTAATCTGCATTTCTCTGATGATTAGTGATTTGAGCATCTTTTCATATGTCTATTGGCCATCCGCATGTCCTCTTTAGAAAAGTATGTATTCCAATCCTTTGCACATTTTTTAATTGGGTTGTTTTGCTGTTTTGGTGTTGAGGTTTGTAAGTACTTTATAAATTTTGGATATTAACCTCTTATCAGATTTATCAACAAATATGTTCTCTCATTCTGTGGCTTGTCTTTTTATATTGCTGATGTTTTCCTTTGCTGTACAAAACTTTTCAGTTTAATATAGGCCCATTTAATTATTTTTTTGTTCCCCTTGCCTGGGGAGATATATTCGACAAAAAAACTTCTACAGGCAATGTCCAAGGTCTCACTGCCTATGTTTTCTTCTATGCTTTTTATGGTTTCAGGTCTAACATTTTAGTCTTTGATCCATTTTGAATTTATTGTGTGTGGTGTAAGAAGGTGGTCTAGTTTCATTTTTCTACACAGATATGTCCAATTTTCTCAACACCATTTCTTGAGTAAGCTATCTTTAGTCCATTGTATGTGCTTACTTCCTGTGTTGAATATTAATTGACTATAAAGGGTGTGGGTTTACTTCTGGGCTCTCTATTCTGTATCATTAATCTATGTGTCTGTTTTTATTCCAGTACCAGGCTATTTTGATTACTATGGCCTGTAATATAGTTTGGTATTAGATGAGGTTGGGTGCCTTCAGGGTGTTACAGCCATAGACTATAGTTTGATATTAGGTAGCATGATTCCTCCAACTTTGTTCTTCTTTCTCAGGATCTCTATTGCTATACAGAGCCTTTCGTGTTTCTATATAAATTTTTGAAATATTTGTTATAGCTCTGTGAAATACATCATTGGAATCTTGATAGGAATTGTGTTGAATCTATTGATTGCTTTGGGTAGTATGGACATTTTAATGATGTCAATTCTTCCTATCCATGAACACAGTACATGCTTCCACTTATTTGTATCTTCTTCAGTTTCTTTCTTCAGTGTCTTATAATTTACTCTGCACAGGTCTTTTACATTCTTAGTTAAGTTTATGCCTAGGTATTTTATTCTTTTGGAAGCAATTGTGAATGGGATTGTTTTCTGAATTCCCCTTTCTATTAGTTCATTATTGGCATATAAAAATGTGACTGATTCTAGCCTTGATTGATGTAGCTCAGTGGATTGAGCGTGGGCCTGTGAACCAAAGGATTGTGGTTCAATTCCTGGTCAGGGCACATGCCTGGGTTGCAGGCCAGTTCCCAGTAGGGGACACACGAGAGGCAACCGTACATTGATATTTCTATCCCTCTCTCCTTCCCTTCCCCTCTAAAGATAAATAAAATATTTTAAAATATAAAAAATAAATAAAAATGTGACTGATTCTGGATATTCATTTTCTGTCCTGCTACTTTGCTAAATTCATTTATCAGTTCTAGTAGTTTCTTAGTGGAATCTTTGGGGTTCCCTATGTACACTATTATGTCATCTGCAAATAATGATAGTTTTACTTCTTCCTCTCCAATTTGGGTGCCTTTTATTTCTTCTTCTTGTCTGACTGTTTGGCTAGGACTTCCAGTACTATGTTGAATAAGAGAGGTGAGAGCAAACATTCCTGTCTTGTTCTCAATCTTAAGGGCAAAAAACTTTTTAGTTTTTGCTCATTTAGCATGATGCTGGCAGTGGGTATGTCATATACAGCCTTTGTTATGTTTAGGTATGTTCCCACTCTTCCCACTTTGCTGAGAGTTTTGATCATAAGTGGGTGCTAGATTATATCAAAAGATTTATTCTGCATCTATTCATATGATCATGTGGTTTTTATCCTTTATTTTGTTTACATGGTGAATCACATTTATTGATTTACAAATGTTATACCAACCTTGCATTCCTGGAATAAATCTCACTTGATCATGGTGTATGATCTTTTTGATACATTACTGTATTCAATTCACTAATATTTCATTAAAAATTTTAGCATCTATGTTTATCAGGGATATTGGATTATAATTTTCTTTCTTTGTAGTATCTTTATCTGGTTTTGGATTTAGGATAATGCTGGCCTGATAAAATGAGTTTGGGAGCCTTCCCTCCTCTTGAATTTTTATGAAATAGTTTGAGAAGGAGAGGTGTTTATTTTTCTCAGAATGTTTGGTAAAATTCATCTATGAAGGCATCTGGTCCGGGGCTTTTATTTGTTTGGAGTTTTCTTTTATTACTGCTTCAGTTTAACTAAGTGTAATTTGTCTATTCAGATTCTCTGATTCCTTCTGATTTATTTTTGGAAGATTGTGTTTCTAGGAATTTATCCATTTTGTGCATATTGACGAGTTTGTTGTCATACAGTTGTTCATAATATTTTGCTACAATCCTTTGTATTTCTTTGGTGTCAATTTTCATTTCTCTTTCATTTCTGGTTTTGTTCATTGGGTCCTTTCTCTTTTTTCTTGATGAGTCTGGTTAAAGGTTTCTCAGTCTCGTGTATCTTTTCAAAGAACCAGCTCTTGGACTTATTGATCTTTTGTATCATTTCTTTTTTTTTTACTCCATTTCATCTATTTATGTTCTAATCTTTATTATTTCCTTCTTCAACTCACTTTGGGCTTTGTCCATTGTTCTTTTTCAAGTTCCTTTAAGTGTTAAGTTAGATCATTTATTTGAGCTTTTTCTTGTTTTTGATATAGGCCTCTAGTAGGATGAATTTCCCTGTTAGGATTGCTCTCCCAGTGTCCCACAGATTTTGGATTGTTGTGTCTTCATTTTCATTTGTTTCAAGGTATCTTTCGATTTCTTCCTTGATCTCATTATTAACTGACTCATTGTTTAATACATATTATTTAGCTTCCATATATTTCCATGTTTTTCAGCGTTCCTTTGTGATTGATTTCTAGTGTCATAGTATTGTGGTCAGAGAAGATATTTGATATGATTGCAATCTCCTTAAATTTACTAAAACTTGTTTTATGTTCTAACATGTGGTCTACCCTAAAAAATGTTCCATTTGCACTTCAAAAGTATGTATATCCTTCTGTTTTGAGGTGAAATGCTCTGAAGGTACCAATTAAATCAATTTGATCAAGTGTATTGTTTAAGGCTGCTGTCTCCTTGTTGATTTGCTGTCTGGAAAATCTAACCATTGATATCAATGGGGTGTTAAAATTCCCATCTATGAGTGTGTTTCTATTGATCTCTCCCTTTTTGTCCATCAAGATTTGCTTTACATATTTAGGTGCTCCTATGATGAGTGTACAAATGTCTACTAGGGTTACATCCTCTTGGTGGATTGTTCCCTTCACCATTATGTATTGTCCTTCTTTGTCTATTACTATAGTCTTGGTTTTAAAGTCTATTTTTTTTATATAAGCACTGCTACCCCAGCTGATTTTCCCTTTCCAATTGAATTAAATATCTTTTTCTATCCTTTTACTTTTAGTTTGTATCTTTCGATCTGAGATGTGTCTCTTAGAGGCAGCATATGTATGGGTCTTGTTTTCTTATCCATTCAGCTACCTTCCCTCTTCTAGCAGGAGTATTTAAAGATTTACATTTAAGGTAATTATTATAGATAAGTGTGTAGTGCCATTTTATTGTTAAATTGTTTTCCTCTGTTTTTTTTTTTCTTTCTCTTTTTCTTTTTTTTTAAAGCAAGACCTTTAACATTTGTTGCAGTACTGGTTTGGTGTTAACAAAACCTTTAGCATTTCCTTATCTGGGAAGCTCCTTATTTCTCCTCCAATTTTAAATGATAGCCTTGCTGGGTAAAGTGGCCTTAGTTGTAAGTCCTTGCTTTTCACCACCTTGAATATTTCACACCACTCCCTTCTGGGCCGAAATGTTTCTGTTGAGTAATCAGATAACAGTCTAATTGGTGCTCCCTTGTAGGTAACTACTTGTATTTCTCTTGTGGCTTTTAGGATTCTCTCCTTGAGAATCCTAAATTGTGATGTGTCTTGGTGTAGGCCTCTTTGGGTCCAATTAGTTTGGGACTCTCTGAACTTCTTGGACTTGTGTGACTTTTTCTTTCACAAGATTAGGGAAATTTTCAGTCATTATTTCTTTAAATAGGTTCTCAATCCCTTGCTTGCTCTCTTCTCCTTCTGATATTCCCATGATGCAGATGTTGTTATGCTTCATGTTGTCCAAAATGTTTCTTAAGCTCTCCTCATTTTTTTTAATTCTTTTTTCCTTTTGCTGTTCTGCCTAGATGATTTTTTTCTACCTTGTCTTTCAAACTCTGATTTGATCCTCTCCTTCATCTAACCTACTGTTTACTCTTTCTAGTGTATTACTTATTTTAGATATTGCATTCTTTATTTCTGACTGGTCCTTTTTTATGGTTTTTCTGTCTTTTTTCATGCTGTTGAGTATCCTTATAATCAGTACTCTAAAGTCTCCATGTGATAAATTGCTTGCCTCCATTTCATCTAGTTCTGGAGATTTCACTTAGTCTTTCATTTGGCTGCAGTTTCTTTATCTCCCCATTTTGGTTGCTTTGTATTTTCTGCCTCAGCTGTTAAACTAATCAGTGTTAAACGGATCTGTTTGTCGATACAATCAAGCTGTAATCTGCAGCCTAGCTTAAGCACCACAAGGTGGGGCAGAATAATTCCTGAGGGCAGGGCTATTGCTTCCCCTCAGGCTGATGCCATTTAGAGAGGAACGCTGTGCCTGAGAAAGATGGTTCCTGCAGTATAGGAAATGACTCAGCACAGGGATCCTGGTGGCTGTTCTCTCAGTTCTCTCCCCAGAGCCACCAACTCCAGACCCTCCTCAAGTTCCTCTAGTCCACTCTGCCCTCTTTTTGCCAGCACCCAGGGTAAGTGGCTACAAACAAAATTTTGTGTGTTGACCCTATAAGAGTCTCTCTGCATCTCCAGCCACTTCTCCCTGGCAGACAGAACCCCTGTTGCTTTTCACAGCCGGATGTTATCTGGGTTCCTTTCTGGCTCTGGCCCTGTAGGCTGGGGAGCTTAACTTGTGGTTTAGATCCTATACTTCTTAGGGCAAACCCCCCAGCTACTGAAATATCCCTCCAGCACTTCAGCTGGCACCTGTGAAAACCCAGGCAGCCCTCTTGCATCTTCTCCACACTCCTTCCCAGTCTCGTTGTGGTAAAGTGGTTTCTTCTGTCTGTCTGTGGATATAAGGCTTCTCTCCAGCTAATGCTTAGTTGCTTATTCTGGATGATTTCTGTACAATTTAGTTATAATTCCAGATTGGTTTTGGGAGGAGGTTGGTGTAGCTTCCACTTACTCCTCCACCATCTTGCATCCTCCATAACTAACATTTAATGAATTATAAACTATTTGAAATAAAATAGTATTATGCCTTCAGAAATAAAAGATAAAAAGGATAAATAATAAACAATAAAAGGACGCTTTCTAATTCAGCCTTCAGTATAAAACTACACACCCCTGTGTGCTTCAGAATCTGGTGTGAGCTTTTCTGTGGGGAACATGGTTCACAGCAGAAAACCTTACAAGTTTAAAATGCTTAGCCAGTCACCATATATCTGCTCCAGGACCAACAGCAACATCTATGATACCTGCTGACCACTCTCCAAACCAGTGCTTACTATGAATGCTAGGAAATGAGAGTGGGTTTATACAAACTCACCCCTGTTGCAAAATAATAATAATAATGATAGAAGGTCTTTTCTGCACATTCTAAATACAGAAAGTACTGGTTTGTTATCTTTCTAAAAATAATTTAATGTCATCATTTCAACTCACAGACCACCTTTCTCCCTGCCCTTCAGGGACTTTTCCACTAGTCCATCTCCAGAATAGTTTACCCTCTCTGATTTCCAGTATAACTTTGCCAGTGTAGCATCAAGACTGTAGATTCTGCTCTTACCTGGGGTAATGCACTTGATCTCTGGCTCTCAGAACCCCCCACCTTCTCAGCAGGCAGAGTTAGATGAAGCTGATTCTCAAGTCTCCTTCAGCATTAACATCCACACTGTAACAACTCTGGCTTCATAACAACTTCAGAGATAAAAAAACTGTGTGGTTATGATATGGAACATTTCATATAATAGGAGTTATCTTTGAAACTATTATCTTTAGAATGAATTACTGACAAAGGCTGCAACATGGATGAATTTCCAATGCATTATGCTTGGAGAAAGAAGCCAGACACAAATATTATATAATGTATAATTCCATTCCTATGACATTCCAGAAAAGGCAAAACTATAAGGATGGGGACAAATAGGTAAGCTGCCAGGACTGTGGGCTGGGACAAGGGACTGACTACATGGGAGGCAGCATGAGGATGCTGGAGCTGTCCTGTATCATGATTGTGGAGGTAGTTACACAAGTGTATGCTTTTGCCAAAACCCACAAACTATACAACACAAAAGCTGCATTTTACTGTACGTAAATTTAAAAATCAATTTAAAATTATCTTTATAAAGTAATTTCATCTTCTTTCCAAGTTCATTGAGTCAACAGGTCTAGCACATAAAAACTACTTTTTAATATAATTTGTTATGTACCAACACTGATGAGCACTTTGTTCTTTCAACAAATGCTTCTTAATTGCCTACTATGTTGAGAAGAATTGAGACTGAAGGTGAGATGTGAGATTATCCTCATTCCAAAGATAGGGAAAATGAAGCAAAGAAAATGTAAGTAACTTGCCTTAGGGTAAAAGCCCATGATTTGAGTTTCAAAGCCAGTTCCTGGTCATAGTTCCTGTCATAGTTCCTGGTCTTACAAACAAATTAAACTGAAACAGGCATATAGGCATGTATATGTGTGTTTACATACACCTTTGAAACAAAAATAGGGTCAGACTACTGCAATGAGAGTGTGAGTAAATGCATCCTCTGACCATTTCCTGTACATACGTATTACACAGAGTTTATTTCCATTAATGAAATAATGTGAATATCTTTCTGTCATTAAACATTCCTCTATAACATAATTTCTATTGGCTGACTTTCCATGGAGGGGTATACTATCATTTATATAGTCACTCCTCTACTTTATAATATTTTCATGGATCAGACAAAAGGAAAGTTAAAGAATCATGCTATGAACAAGGTTGTGACTAATGCTATGCCTACAACTTTGTTTCTTAAGATGAATTACTTGATGAAGAACCGGTAAACAAAGCAGCTTTGATTGACAGCTCCCATTTGTCTTCCACCCAGCTTCCTCACATTTTGTACCTCCCATCAACCTCTTTTAAAAAATGCTCCTGTACAAGGTCTAATGAAGTGGTGATCCGGAATGGCAGCAAAGGATCTTTGCATCAATTCCTACCTTCCCACCAGGCACCCTCATCTATGCCTCTAGCTGTTCAAGCACATAAACATTCATAATTTGGACAGACCCTGGGGATATGTATGCTACTCTTCATACAGTTTTATAAGTCAAAGTATCATATCTGCCTAAAGTTTAATTTCCTATTTCAATACTAAAGAAAGTAATATCTCCACCCTATGTCAGTATATGCTATTCATTGGAGCCTATTCTGTTGGCTTAGCTTTGATTCACTCAGAATTTACTCACAAGAAAGCTACAGAACGTAACAGAAACTTGGAAATATAACCCATGGGAAAATATGACCTAACTTTCCATTACACCAGATTCTGAGGTAAATAGTAAATATAACCCTCCAAAGAAGTACCTTTATCAACTCTATCAAATATTTGGAGTATATTAAAAAAATCTCGAACTTTCTATGAAAGTTGTTATATGTTACAATTGCTTCTAGGCAATAATAACTGCGATCTACACTAGAGTTCAGCAAGTTGTAGACCATAGGCCAACCTTCCCAACTGCCTGTTTTTGTAAATAAAGTTTTATTAGAACACAGCCATTCCTATTTGTTTACTCATCCTGAATCTCACCAGAACTTTAGACAGATTCATTTATTCACTCATGTCAACCTGTTTTCCAGGTAGATTTATTAAGCACCTACAAGGTGCCAAGCACAGTCCTTGGTATTACGGATAAAAAGATGAGTAAGATGTACTCATTTCCTTTGCTGAGCTCAGGACTTAAGGGGAAGTAGACACAAACACATAACATCATGTTTTAATAAATCTTAGTTATGCAACCTGAAATAGTACAATCTGAAACTGTAATAAAGGCTCAATCCTATGTCTACTTTTTGAAATAATGCAATCCCCCTAAAATTATAAAAATTCATCAAAATGTCCATGATTTCTAAGCTAAGCAGACAAAAGTGTTGGAAATTGCTTGCATTACAGTTACAGTGATACCACTTTAGTGAGCCAACACTCCTCAGTATCCTGTGAACTCAACCACTACTTACTACTTGCCTCTAGATTTCTATGAAAAGTTTGTTACTACTGAAGAGTTTTAATATTTCACTTGTATAAGTTTTCTCTTGCTGTGTAACAAAATGTCATCAATAATTTAGTGGCTTAAAACAACATCCATCTATCCGCTTCCAGTTTTATAGGTCAGAAGTACAGCACAGTGTGGCAGAGTATCACAAGGATGAAATCAGTGTCAGCCATAATAAGAATTTGTCTGGAGGCTCTAAAGAAATGTCTGTTTCTAAGCTTATTCCTGTTATTGGCAAAAGTCAACTTCTTGTTTTCTTAGGACTGAGGCCCTTGCTCCCTTTGCTGGCTATCAGTGGGAGACACTTTCAGCCCCCAAGACTGCCCCAATTCCTTGCCATGCGGCCTCTCCATCTGCAAGTCAACAACGGATAATTTTTCAGGCAGGAAATCCCCCTCATATTTCAATCTCTGCCTTTCCTATTTTTGACCTTAAGATCCAGATTTAAAAGGATCATGTGATTAGGTCATATGAAAGAATCATGTGAAAGGGAAAGACGGTCTCCCTTTCTTAAAGTCAGCTGTGCCACAGAACATAATTTAACCATGGATGTAAAGTACATCACAGTCACTGTCCTGAGCATTATTCAGGGAATGTGTATGAGGGAGGTGAGAAATCTGGTGGACCATCTTAGAATATGACCTACCCATAGCATTTTTGTTAGACTTGTTAATTACTTTTAGAAACTATAATTATATTATCCAAGGACTGATTACATGTTGGTGTTTTTACTGTTCTCCGTAGGCAATCTAAAAAGGAGGTAAGTGTGATAAAATGCTATGATGAAGGCACCATGTACTCTGTGCCACTAATTTAGAGTTTGGCTTCTGTGAAAATAGTCTATTAAAGCAATTACATCTTTTACTTTGCAAAGGGAGGGTTATAATCAGATAAGTATGAAAGGGGAAAATGGCAATGAGACTGCACTATCAGAACAGTTTGAAGGTACCCCTTAGCAGCAATAACTGGGTTATATGCCCAATAACACATTACCCCTAATTTACATTTAGTCTTATAAATGGAAAGCTTAGACACATATTATTAATGTTTTGAATTATGGACTTCTCTGTACAATATAACATGATAAATGCTAATATAGATATGTGTAAACTCTTCACAGAAAAGTAGAATCCATTGCCAAACACAGGATAAGTAAAAAAAGACAGGAAATTTCCTTTCCCACATAAATAAGTTTGATTTAAATCAAATAGCCTGGGGAGTATGTGGGAAGCAAAACAGAATCATCTCCAGACTGAAATATGTAAAGGCTCAACCACCTCTAATCCCATATCAGAAAACGCCTGCTGGCAGCTGAGATGGACAGGTGTGTCGAGATGCATGTGCCCATTCGGGTAGCAGCCATGGTCAGGACAGTCTGGCCATTTCTATTTTAAATCTTCAAGGGATTGCAGGTAATTATAAACAAAGCGTTTAAAAAATCTATCATGCCAAATTTGAGTGCAGAATCTAGGGTCTTAACCCAGAAGCAAATATTTATTTAAAAGAGAATGTGCCTCCCCTGGCTCAGAATCAGCTCTGTCACTAAATAAGAATCAGTTCTCAGAATGATATAGCCCTGAACTGCATTCTGAAATAACAAAGATAATCACTATCGCCACTTGCAAGACACAAGGGACTAAAAGAGAATATTTATAATATGGAAGTCAAATGGACTCTCAAACTTTAATTATAAAAACATATTTGATTGCTAGAAGACATAAAGAATATAAAAACTTCTATGAAATTTGTCTCCTAAATGAAGCAGGCGAGTGGGTCCATCTATATGAAATTACTTCCAATTCCACCAAATGCACTGTGCTGCCTTCCAGCCAATCCTTCACAAATGCTGTTCTCGAGATCTTTGTTTAGTCATCAACTTTTCCAGAAGTCTTCCTTGACCATCTGACTCTCCATAATAGATGAGATGTCCCTCCATCATAGGTGTACCATGTACCTGGTTGATGTAGCACAAATCACACACTGCCCTCTAGTTGCCTGTTTAGTGATCTTTTCCCATGATTATAAACTCCCAGAGGGCAGAAACTACACTCTCTTCAATAGCGTATGTATCCCAGATCATTATAGATGTTTAGTATATATCATTGGATGACTGGATGAGAGGGAAGGAAGAAGTAAGACATGCTGACCAGAATAGGGCAGTGGTGCTCAATGTCTTGGATGTCATAGGGTCATGGAGAGAAGAAAAAGGAAAAGTATAATCAGAGCCCAGGTTCTGTCACTAATTAGCCCAGTGACTCGAAACAAGTCATTTCATCTCTCAAAACCTCTGTGCCCTGCATGGAAAAACTAAAAGGCTGGACTAAGAGGGTCCATCAAGTGTCTTCCAGGTATACTCTCATATCATTCTGTCTTCAGGATTATCCATGCTTCATCAGAATACCCATTTTAACATGTCTTTTAAAATCAAATAATATTGAGTTGTATTCAGTAGAGTCAAGGGGTTGAAAGATGCAGCTAATTGAGGACAGTGACTATAGATGCTAAATGAATAGGCATCCCTAGATCTCTTTAGTTGCTCCATTAGAAGATGAATGTTTTAGCTTTGATTCTTTGGATAATAAAATTTAATTTCATCTATGTCATCTCTAAAAGAAAAGCAATTTCAAATACCTCACAAGAAAAGCAATATACATTAAGGAGGAGGACAGTGAATTCATTGCTTCACAAAGAAGCTTAAGTTTACCAAGGAAGCCACAACCTCTACTCAAGAGACACAAAGTGATCTTCAAAACATCACTTCACTGGGGCAAAATGGACCTCTGACCAATATGATCAACTAGTAAAATCACCAACCTGCTTTTCCCCTAGGTTATCACTAACAAGAGTGATTATTCCAGGCTTGTCAATTATTTGTCCTATGAAATTTAATTAGCACTAAACCCTAGGCATCAACTTTATGTCATAATAAAGACAGAATGCAGACTTCTGGCCAAGACGGAGGTGTAGGTAGACATACTATGCCTCTTTGCACAACCAAAAAAAGGACAACAAATTTAAAAATAAAAAACAACAAACACTGACAGAAAATTGAACTGTATGAAAGTCCAACAATCAAGGAATTAAAGAAGAAACATTCATCCAGACCGGTAGGAGGAGCAGAAATGGGCAGCCAGGTGGAGAGGATTCCTGGAAAGGTGGCAGCTTGTGACTGGGAAGTACCACATTCACATGCAGATAAATGGGCAGGAACAATTAGGGAGTGAGACAGACCACACAACCCAGGGTTCCAGTATGGTGGAATAAAGCCTCAAAGCCTCTGACTGAAAATGCCTATAGGGGTTGAGGTGGCAGGGGGGAAAACTCCCAGCCTCACAGGAGAGTTTGTTAAAGAGACCCACAGGGTCCTAGAACATACACAAATACAGCCACATGGGAATCAGCACCAGACAGGCCCGATTTGATTGTGGGTAGTGTGGGAAGTGACTGAAAATCAGCAGAGAGCAGAGCAAGTGGCACTGCTCCCTCTTGAACCCCTCCCCCACATACAGCATCACAACACAGCAACATAGGTGGCCCCACCCTGGTGAAAACCTAAGGCCCCTTACTACATAACAGATGCACCTAGACAAAAAAAAAAAGGCCCAAATGAAAGAACTGATCAAAGCTCCAGAAAAAATACAAGTAAGCGATGAAGAGATAGCCAAGCTACCAGATGCACACTTCAAAACACTGGTAATCAGGATGTTCACAGAATTGGTTGAGTATAGTAGCAAATTAGAGGAAAAAATGAAGGCTATGAAAAGTGAAATAAAGGAAAATGTACAGGGAATCAACAGTGATGGGAAGGAAACCGGGACTCAAATCAATGGTTTGGAACAGAAGGAAGAAAGAAACATTCAACCAGAACAGAATGAAGAAACAAGAATTCAAAAAAATGAGGAGAGGCTTAGGAACCTCCAGGACATCTTTAAATGTTCCAACATATGAATCATAGGGGTGCCAGAAGGAAAAGAGGAAGACCAAGAAATGGAAAACTTATTTGAAAACATAATTAAGGAGAACTTCCCTAATCTGGCAAAGGAAATATACTCCCAAGAAGTCCAAGAAGCTCTGAGAGTCCCCCAAAATTTGGACCCAAAAAAGTACACACCAAGGCACATCATAATTACATTACCCAAGATTAAAGATAAGGAGAGAATCTTAAAAGCAGCAAGAGAAAAGGGGACAGTTACCTACAAAGGAGTTCCCATTAGACTAGCAGCTAATCTCTCAAAAGAAACCTTGCAGGCAAGAAGGGGCAGGAAAGAAGTATTCCAAGTCACAAAGGCAAGGACCTACATCCAAGATTACTCTATCCAGCAAACCTATAATTTAGAATGCAAGGGCAGATATAGTGCTTCCCACATAAGGTCAAGTTAAAGGAGTTCATCATCACCAAGCCCTTATTATATAAAATGTTAAAGGGACTTGTCTAAGAAAAAGAAGATCAAAACTATGAACAGTAAAATGACAACAAACTCATAGCTATTAACAACTGAACCTAAAAACAAACAACTAGAACAGGAACAGAATCACAGAAATGGAGATCACATGGAGGATTATCAGCAGGGGGAGTGGGAAGGGCGTACAGGCAGAAAAGGTACAGAGAATAAGTAGCATAAATTGTAGGTAGAAAACAGACAAGGGGAGTTTAAGAATAGTATAGGAAATGTAGAAGCCAAAGAACTTTATATTTACAACCCATGGATATGAACTAAAGGGTGGGAATGTGGGTAGGAGGCAGTGTGCAGGGTGGAAGAGAATACATGGGGGGAAATGGGGCAACTGTAATAGCACAGTCAATAAAATACATTAAAATAATTTTTAAAAAGAGACAGAATGCATTAAATGATGCCACAGCAAAGACCCATCTGCTTAGACTGGTGACCTACTGCTACCTAGAATACACATGGGGAATTTATTAAATGAGATAGTAAGTTAGCTTTTTCTTATTTTTTTCTAGACTGAAGAAGCAATATTCAAAAGATATTGAGTAGAGTAAAAATAGCCTCTTCCACAAATGGTATTGGGCAATCTGGACAGCTATATGCAAAAAAAAAAAGAAACTCAACCACCAATTTACACCATACACAAAAATAAATTCAAGATGGATAAAAAACTTAAATATAAGTCATGACACCATAAAGTCCTAGAGGAGTACATAGGTAGAAATATTTCAGATATTCCATGCAGCAATATTTTCACCATATGTCCCCTATACCAAGGGGTATAAAGAAAAGAATAAACAAATGGGATTACATCAAATTAGAAAGCTTCTGCATGGCTAAAGAAAACATCAGTAAAATGAAAAGGGAACCAACCTTATGGGAAAATATATTTGCCAATGATACCTTGGGAAAGAGTTTGATCTCCAAAATATAAAAAGAATTCACATGACCCCCACACCAGGAAGGCAAACAATAGAATTAAAAATGGGCAAAGGACCTGAACAGACACTTCTCCAAAAGATATACAGAGGGCCCAGAGATATATGAAAGGATGCTCAACACCACTAGCCATCAGAGAGATGCAAATTAAAACCACAATGAGATACCAATTCACCCCAGTCAGAATGGCCATCATAAACACATCAAAAAACAACAAGTGCTGACAAGATTTTGGAGAAATGGGGACCCTGGAACACTGTTGGTGGGAATGCAGACTGGTGCAGCCACTGTGGAAAACAGTATGGAATTTCCTCAGAAAACTAAAAATGAAACTGCCTTCTGACCTGGCAATTTCACTGCTGGGATTATACCCTAAGAATACTGAAACAGAAATATTAACAACAACAACAAAAAATAAAACTACAAACACTGATCTAGACAATATTTTTTTAGTTACAAATATTTAAGCAACACATTGGTTAAATCTACATTCAATCCACACCAAACATAAAATGTTAACATATTACAAGTGACTAGATAAAATATATAAAATTATATATCTAATGTGAATATAGGAATCTGATTTTCAGCCCAAAATAAAGTACATTTGGGGGAGGAAGGTCAGGAAAAAAATTAGTTTTAAAAATAACTTTTCCAAGTGACTAGAATGCTACCATTTAGGCAAAGAAATTTAAAACTGGGTGATATCAGCAGCATGACCCATCTCTGTTTTAAGTCAGATGCTTTATTTATATGTTCCCTATACAATAGCTGACCAGCATCCCATCCAAATTAGTTAATATGATTAGTGTGGTCAGATCAGTTTTAATAATTGTAATAATTTGAATAGTTCAAGTGTGCTATATATACTCTTAATAAGTATATATAGTGAAAATAAGTAACAGTTCAAACATTATAAACACTCATACACACATACACATACATAAGATGTTCACCTCTATAAACTGCCTATAATTATGCCAGAGAAAAAGTGTAGCTAAAAATGTTAATCATATCAGCTGAAACAATATCCAGAGGGGAGAGAAATGTCTCCCCTCTGGATATTATCCAGAGTATAAAATTATTTTAAGAAATACTATCTAAAGGCAGGGAGCTGTAAGAGCCAAGATGAGTAGGGCAGTCCATAAGTAACAGGATAGAAAGGGTTTGGTCTGGATAATTATTTGCTTGGCAGGGGTGGAGGGCAGGGGCCAGAGTTGTCTCTTTGGTACATTGTAGGAGGTTTAGCAGCACCCCTGGCGTCTACCCACTGGATGCTTATAGCAATTCCCAGCTGTGACAAATCAAACTATCTCCAGACATTGTCAAATATTCCTGGAGAAGAGGTGGTGGGTTGTAAAGTGCCCCTGGTTGAGAACCACTGCCTTAGATGCATGGCCATCTTGGTTGTGCTCAATCCTGAGATGCCATCCCAGTTCCCGCCTTTAGAGGCAGTGGGGCTCATCTACACCAAGGTTAGACATCAGGCCACCAGCCCCCCACAAAGTGGAGCAGCTTCCTAGAGGAGGCGAGGAGTCTCCCAAATCGTAAGTTCATCTGTGAATAGTCCAGGAAAGCTACTTAGATTTCTCAAATCATCTTTTGAGGCCTCAGTCCTTTAAGCCAACAATCAAAACAAACTGAAACAACTATGACAGCAAAAATGGTGTAATCCTTTGAAAAATGAGGCAGCAAAACACTCAAATAGCTTAGAATAGTACAGGCAGAATCTTGTGGAGAAAAATAAACAGAACCTAAAGGTCACCATGATCTTTATTTTTTCTAAATATGGCTTTATACATATATAAACACACACATATGTATTTTATATATTGCATTTTTACTAATTAATTATATTAATTAGCATTTTTACTAACATTGCATTTTACTAATTATATTGCTTTTCTATTTTTTTGTCAGATTATTTAGTGAAAGCATTTCTGTTTGTTTGGTATTAAAAATAAGCAGCCTTTAGATCAACTCCAGGTATGTTGCTCAAATTATAATTTAGTTAATCCCTAAAAGTTAATGATCCCACTTGTGTCTTGAGGGAGGCAGGATCATAAAGTAGAAAAAGACCAGAATAGTATCATGATTAAGAAGAGCTCCATCCAGGGTCATCCCTGACCTATGACTCAGGGCAAGTTACTCTCTAAATCACAGCCTCCAATTTTTAAAATATATTTTATTGATTATGCTATTACAGTTGCTCCATTTTCCCCCTTTATTCCCCTCTGCCCTGCATGCCTCCCTTCCACCAGCATCCCCCACCACCTTAGTTCATGTCCATGGGTCATATGTATAAGTTATTTGGCTTCTCCATTTCCTATACTATTATTAACCTCCTCCTGTCTATTTTGTACCTACCATTTATGCTTATTCCCTGTACCTTTTTCCCCATCCCCCCTACAAAGGACTTCCCATAAGACTATCAGCTGATTTCTCAAAAGAAACCTTGCAGGTAAGAACAGGCTGGAAAGAAGTATTCAAAGCCCTGAAAGGCAAGGACCTACATCCAAGAGTACTCTATCCAGCAAAACCATCATTTAGAATGTAAAGGCAGATAAAGTGCTTCCCAGATAAGGTCAAGTTCAAGGAGTTCATCATCCAAGCCCTTAATATATGAAACATTAAAGAGACTTATCTAAGAAAAAGAAGATCAAAACTATGAACAGTAAAATGACAACACTCATGACTATCAATAACTGAACATAAAAAACAAAAACAAAAGCAAACTAATCGAACAACAAGAACAGGAACAGAATCACAGAAATGGAGATCACATGGAGGGTTATCAGTAGGGAAGGGTAGGGGGGAGAATGGGGGAAAAGGATAAAGGAGTTCATTATCACCAAGCCCTTATTATATGAAATGTTAAAGGGACTTATCTAAGAAAAAGAAGATGACCAAAAACATCAACAGTAAAATAACAAACTCACAACTATCAGTATAGCCTCCAATTTTAAAAATAGAAATTATGATAGTACCTACATGTCATTGGGTTTGTTCTAAGGATGTGTAACCTCATGATGAAAAGCCCTCAGCACAGTGTCTGGTTTATAGTAAAGGCTCAATCAATACTAGATAACCCTTTTTTTTTTCCAGGAACGGCAGTGAGACAGAACTGCTTTCTCCTTCTTAGTGTCTGCAACCCATTTAAGCCTCTGTCAAAAACAAGGGTTGACAGGGACATGATAACTCTGGAAGAAGCCCCAGAGCTTCATAGATGAAGAGTCAGAAAATATGAAGTTGTGTTTTGGGAATCATCAATGACTTTCTATATTGCTGTGTATTATGAGCTGAATTGTGTCCCCTCCCCGCCCCAAATTCATGTGTTGAATTCCTAACCTCCAATAACTAAGAATGTGACTATCTTTGGAGATAAGGTCATTAAAGAGGTAATTAAGAAAAACTGAGGACATTAGGGTAGGCCCAAATCCAATGTGATTTATGAGAAGACAGGATTGATACCCTGACATGTACACAGGCATGACCATGTAAGGACACAAAGAGCAGGCACCCATCTGTAAGCCAACCAGCCCTGCTAAAACCTTCATCTCAGACGTACAGCCTCCAGAACTGCGAGAAAATAAATTTCTGTTGTTGAAGCCACCCTGTCTGTGGCACTTTGTTATGGCAGAGTCCTAGCAAATGAATACACCCTGAAAAAGTCTTTCTTCTCCTTATGTTCTGGCCTTGAAATGCTTAAAATGGTGATGACTCCTTGTCTTTGGTGCTTGCACATAATGCATGTTGCACATATGCATGCTGCTGACCCTTGTGGTGCCTTTGTGCAAATCAGGAAAAGATGTCCTTTTCCCCAGGCAGATGCAGTCCTGCATTGGGATGCTTGACTTGGTGAGGGGAGCAAAGGTGAGATTCCAATGTCCATTCACCCCCTAGGCAGGATGCACTTGAGCTGGGCACAATCTGAATCTTCACATGGTGACTTTTTGGAGGCAAGAAGTTCTGGGTCCTCAGGATGTAGGGTGGGATGCTGGCTCCGGCTGAAGAAGCCAACCACACAGCTCTTCTCCAGGGAAAATGTTGAAATAGATAATCCTTTTGCTACAAAAATTATCATATGCATGTTCACAATTGGAAATAACCATGAATAATCAGCAATATCATTACATCACTCTTAGAAGTGAGAAATGGAGGAGGAAGCATCCTCTTTATAGAACATGACAGTATTCTTAATAAATGATACTTTTTTTTATTAAAAAGGAAAATGAAGGAAGAATGGCCAAGTGCCCCTACTCAGGGCTTCATCCCTTTTTACCTTTCTAGTATAATGGAACAGAAGCTGGAGGTATTGTATGTGAGTAGATCAACAGTCATTTCCAAGTTTTATTATTCATTGGATGGCTCCCTCATGTAGCCTACACAGAACATACTCTCCTGGGAATGAATGGATTTGACATTTCACCAGGGCAAATGACTCGTGTCATAGCCAGCAATATTCTTGGGCCAAGAATGGATCTTAAAGTGATCTCCCTTTTCCCAAGTTCTCATTCATTCAGAATTTGCTAATATAATTTATTCACCCAAAGGTGAATAAATTATCGAGGACCATCACCTGCCAAGAATTTTGCAAGGAACTGGAGGTATCTTGATGATCACTATTGGGACACTCGAAGAACTTAGTACTGGGAGGGAAGCCAACATTTGCTAAAGGGCTGCATCATTTCAAACTGGGCCAGGAAGTGGTTCTCAAAGAGTGTAGGACCTGTCTCAGACTGCAGTATCAGCAGAGACTTTCCTGAGTAAGTGACAGAACTGAGTGGAAAGTCCATGTGGAAAACTTAGAACTGCATTTTCAAGATTCCTTCTAGAAAGGGACTGTTTAGATGCCGCCAGGAGAGATACTTGTCTCAGGACTTTGAATGTTGACCAACAGCATGATGTAAGGACAGAGAGACAAGGGTAAGAGGGCAGCCATCAGCATAGAAGACCTCTGACCACACAGTGGTTATGAGATCATGGCACTGCCTGCCTTTCCTTGGTCTCCTAGAGCTGTCCTGGTTCTTGATCGTTCCCCAAATCTGGTTCTACCAGCCAGACACTGAGACTCTGAATATTCTTGCAAGAAATTCCCTTTTGCTTAAAGTAGTTAGAATTAGCTTCTGCTGTTTGCATTCATCAAGCAGTTTGCTGCTTGTTATGTGCCACATTGCTTTCTACCAAACATATATTTTGGACTATGCATGTCTATCTCCCCAGTCAGACTGCCAGCTGCTTGAAGACTGGATAATGTCTTACTTATCTTTGAACCTCCAGGATTCAGAGAAGTGACTGATTGACACATAGGAAACACTCAATAAATGCAAAATTAATATGACTTTGCACATGTTCAAAAAATTAGGAGGTTTGCCATTAATAAATACAAAAGTTCAACTGGATGTTTAAACACTGAGAAAGAGACTGATTGAATCAAAAAGTCCTCCATATCTTACATCAATTTTACACCAATGTGGAAATTCTATCTTCTGTAGTTATCTTCTCAGATATTACTTTTCTTTATCAAGTTCATGAAAAATCCAAGTAGGCTAATAACCATACTCCTGTAGGATCCTTACCTCTGAACATATAGTCATTCAGAATATTCACCACCACCCTTCCAAATGGGTAGAATAAAGCTGCTGATGTGAGCAGGTCCATGGCATCATTGCCAGAAGCCACCTCCACTGACCTCTCCCTGCCCTTTGCAACCCTCGGGGCAATCGATGACGCCCAGTAGACAGCTAGTGGATTTGGCTTCCAGAGAAATCACCATCTGTTTTTCTACCCCTAATAAATAAAGTGCCTCTGCTCTATAAATTCACAGTGCTTGTGGAACCGCAACTTAGAATGAAAATGGATATCGAATTTTTGTCCAGTTTAATGGCTTTTTAAAAAAATATCTTGGGTATTAAGTTCATGCTGCAAGAATCTATGGGCTGCGTAACAGAATTTTATCTGGTTCAAATAATATTACCATGTCCTAAGGCCCTGGGCATTATACACTTTCCAAATGTACAATGTCGTCAAGGTTTTATGACATTTCCTACAAAAATGACTCAATAGTCAGGTAGCACTTCATCAACTGCAGTTTGAATTCAGGTATCAGAGCAGAATGCTACGCCTGCAGCAGAAAATCTGTGCTGCTCCTCTAACTTCAGTATCACAGTCACAAGGGGATATTCCACTGAACAATTTTCATCCATGCACATTTTTGTCCCCTAATAAAAGAATTCTATATCTTGGATTATGGAGTAGAGTCAAAAATATGGTGGTAGGACCAAAAACCCATTCTTGATGACTTCTGTTTTTCTATAAAAGCTTAATCAGAGACATTCTGCCACGTGGGAGAGGGAGTTCTCCATTTACTCAACTTAACTTCCTTCTTCAAGTAGCAAAATGGTTAGAGCATCAGGCCTGTGCTTGCTGCCCAAACATGTGACCTGTCCATGTGGCTTGTGGAGGACACAAGACTTCTGAGACTCAGGGTTCTGAAGGCAAAGCTGGCAGATAGGAGGTGCAAGTCTAGCCTTGCCAGGTTAAACATAGCTATGAAAGAACCATACCCAGTTCTACTGGCATCAAAACACAGTGTTGGTTGCCAAAGAGTCTATGAGAAAGAAATATTAAGTAATATTCCACCTCTGACATTGACATGAGTTTATTATTCTTCCACGTTAACCCACTCTAAACCAAAGCTTATGCTGTTCCAATCGAGGTCTGCCCTGAAGCAGCCAATTATGCTGAATTTAGTCAATACTTTAAGGAGTATTCCTTCCCAAAGACAATGCTTCATCGGCATATTAGCTTCTGCATCATTTCCACACTTCGGTTGGTTACTGAACTCTGTGCATCACTTTAGGGATTGTTTCTCTTTGATTACAGTTATAATAGAACCCCATCCCTTCGCTATGTTGCCAGTGCCTCCCCGAATGTATTGGTAAACATTCAGTGAAAAATATTCAAAGTGGAACAACTTCTCCAAATATGCATTAAATATTTCCAAACTCATTACATACATGGTTTAAATAAGTGGAATTGTGACTACGTAGCCCTGAGGAACCATAATGTAGCCTTTGTTCTAGGACTTTCAAACTGGTCCCCAAAACTTTGGGTTTGTCTGTGGAGAAAAGTGTAAAATTTTACAAAATATGCACATTAGCAAAATTGATCATTTGTCACTTAGGCATGGGACGTGCCTTCCCAAAATCTTTACTGAGATTATTTTTGACATTTGTTTCTCAAGAAGGAGAGTGTTTAGTCTCACCTCCTGGCAAAACAAACAACTGTGATGTCCTTCCTTGATTCACTCCCACACATGGTGTCATCACCATAAAACTAGAGTTCCAAAAGAGGCTTATTCTCTTAATTTGCCATAACAATTTTATTCCATTTTCCCAAAGACAATTAAAAAAAAAAACTTCTATCTAGATTGTATGGCCTTGGGCAGGCCTACTATAAGCCTCTATATTCCTCATTTTTTTGTAGTTAATAATTGTACCTGCCTCACAAGGTTATGGCCAAGGGAAAGTAAATAGTGCATTTGATAAGCAGAGCAGAGTATCCAGCATACAGTGCTCAACATCGGTAAGTTCAATAAATGTCAGTTTTTGTCATAATTCTCTGCTTGGTATTTAAATGAAAAGACTTCTTTGCAATCCTCCATACATTTTCCAAGAACTTCCCCCTAACTGGTTCTCTGTTAGTCCCACCTGCCCTAGATAGCCCCTTTGATCCAAGGGTCCTCGGTCATCTCTTCCCAGCTCTCTTCTAGTTATCTATATTAATTATCTGGAACTTCAAAGGGAGATCCAATGACCAGGGCCTTATCTGCAAAGATCTTGCCAGAACTTAATTAAGAATATGATCCATCTGATCACTAGTATCCTGAGAGTGAGAATGGAAGCCACTGGGAATGGAGATAGCGTCATGGGAATGCAACTTGTGTGGCTGCATGAGGCCCCTATTCAGAAGGGCCCCATGCTTGGTTTAATGCTCTGTTATTACCCCATCCTGAAATTCACAGTAAAGTTTGAAAAATGTGGCCCCACATTTTGATTTTGCACTGGGCCCCCAAAATTATGTAGCTGGTTGTGACTTGGAGAGTTTTGATTAACTTGGTTTTATGTTAAAAGGGTTGCTCTAGCTTCTGTCTAGGAGTAGACTGTAGAAGCAGAAAAAATAGCTAGGATGCTGTTGATATACACAAGGTGAGATATCATGGTGGCAAATGACACCAAAAGAAGAGGCCAGTTAGATTCCATTTGCAGCTGCAGTGCATATCACCAGCAATGTGCCTGCCTGTGGCAGTGTGTCCTTGCCAGTGGCTCCCGCTGCCACCACTGCCTCCAATCCAGTTTCCGTGCTGGTTGCCTTTTAATCTGAGAACTCTATGCTTCACAATACATTTTCTTAAAAGAGGTGTTGGTTTCGCTTCCAGCCTAACCTTTTCCTAGGGAAAGGCAGGGGACCCTACGGTCCCACCAAAACTGTATACAGTAGCAAATGAGAATTCCCCAAAAGAAACCAGACTGCTGTCACAATATATGGATCCTCTACAATGGAGGAAAAAAAGCTGCTGAAAGAAAGAAGGAAAGCAGGGCCCTACCCAGGTCAAATGTCTTCTGTGTTAGGTCACTATAGTCAAAGATTACTATACATTCTCCATTGACCCCAATTAAGTCACAGATGTAAACATTACCCCTTCTCAGATCTGTACGGATTTGGCAGGATAAGATCTACTAAAGTTTCTGTGTAAATACGAAATGCATCTAAAGTATCTTTAACACCCACAAAATACTGTGCTCTATTAACCATAAGAAAAAAGGGAAGATTAACTTTTGGGATTTTTTTATTGTTTTAGACTTATGTTTAAATCTGTAAAATTATCTCTATGCTTAAGCTCTCAAATGAAAAATATCATCCTGTTTAGTCTTCATGTAATCAAATAGAAAATTCAATGGGCCATACTAAAAATGACACGATACATCCATGAGTAAGTTCAATATCAGTAAGTTAAAAGTTGATATTTCTTAACCTAAAATTCTTTAAGCATAATATCTTCTTTTCAACATGCTCAAACATGTCTCAAGTGACAAAGTATCAATGATACCAATTCCAACCTAAAGGGTTTGTATCAGCTATTCACCTTTTTCTGAAGAACATTGATTTTTCTTTCCTTCACTTCTAACATGTCCTTCATGTCTCGAATCTCCCCAGCCAGTGTCCCCTTCTCTTCTGTGAGGTCTTGCAGCTGTTTTGTTTTTTTATTGAGAAAAGATTCTTTCTCTTCCAGTCGTAATCTCAGTGCATCTACCTGAAATCAAGAAGAAGAAAAAAGGTACAGCTGTCATCAGTGACCACCGGTCAAGCCCTGGGAGGGGTGGGTAGTGGTAAGCCTTCTGAGCACAGCACCACCACACCACTTTCATGGGCTCTCATTGCCATGTCTTTTAATAGCCTGTATCTATGTTAAAGTTCTGCTGTATGTATATCTGATCAGTGATACATTTTTAAATACAAGTTATTTATGAAGTCAGACATTATGAAATAGTAGTGTATCTCCACACTATGAAACCATAGCTTGGAAACAAAGCACACTAATCCTCTGTGTCTTTAAGTGCCCATGGAGGGCACAGCGCTGCCCACTCTGCCACACCCTCCAGGAACATGGAGAACACAATGGGCCATGCCGTAGACATCTGGAAGAACCAGGTTGACTTGTAGCAAAACACTCCTACACTAGAAAAATACATGTTACCAAGAGGAAGTAAGCGGTGTTATTAAAAAAAAATATGAAAATGACACCCATTCCCCAGTTCTATGAAACACTACTTTCCAAATAATAAAGAAAAAAAAGCATACCAAAAAATGCCTATTTCTACCTAAGCTCAAAGATTAGATTATTACAATTCCTACTTTTCATATGTCAGTAATAAAATGAGAAAACATAAGCTTTATTTTTTTCTGAAGACCACAAAAAATTCCATGAGTGATGTGGGGTGTTGGGGTGATAGAAGACTTTAATCCTCATGCTCCATACCAGGAATCTGAGGGACAGTACCTTTATCAATAGTCAGGAAATAGTGATACCAGCATGCTGTTTAGAGAGATCAAAATAACCAGGCAAAAAGAGTTAAAACCATTTGTCTTGGGGAAGAAGAAATGGTATAGGGATAAACAGTTGACTGCTGTATCTGATAGCAAATTTTGCTCATTATGCTAAGAGCAAGTAAAATTTGGATGAAAAGAGAGGGAAAAGGCAGAAGTTTAAAAAACAGGATTCAGGCATCAGAAACCATAATAAACAGATATGTAAATACCGTGAGGACACAGAGTTAAAAGGTTTAACTTGGAACAATGAGGAGAGAACATTGAGTTTTAGGCTGGGTTCTGCTTCAATCTAATTCTGAGGATCAGGACAAAACAACTCATTTCCCCCCAATCCAGCCTTTCAGCTGCAGTTTCTTCCTTCATGAAACAAAGAAGCTGAAACAGAGTATCTGACATTTTACGATTGTAAAGGCATTTATTTATTTATTTGTTATTTAGTTTTTAGAGAGAGGGGAAGGGAGGAGAAAGAAAGGGAGAGAAACATCAATTGGCTGCCTTTCATAGGCAACCCAACTGGGGACCAAACCAGCAACCCAGGCATGTGCAATGACCGGGCATCAAACCCGCAACCTTTTGGTTTGTGGGACAATGCTCAACAAACTGAGCCACACTGGCTGAGGCACATTTTATGATTTTAAAGACAGGAATCAGTCTTAGGTAGAACACCATGCAAAGATGGTGATATTAGAGATAAAACAGTTATTGGGGTAGAATCTCCTTTTCTTACCCCTTTCCAAGAAAGAGGTATCAAAGCTGTGTTTCTAATAGTCAAAGGTGATAAAGAGGTGGGTGAGTACAGTTTTCCCAATTGCTGTCCCTTAGGGGAGGAAGAACCTGGGAGGTACCAGCAAAGCACAGGGTGACAACAAGTGCTTGAAGCCCAGTTAGCAGATTGACCCTGAATGCATTATGGAAGAGGATGGACATTCTGTGACTGCAGAGGGTGAGAACAGCAGATTCTTCCAACATCTGATGCCTGTGCCTCTTCTCACATAATGACCATAGAGATCTAGGAGCTGGGAAGGTAAAGGAGATGCTCATGTTCTGGGGATCTTCACTCTCCTAAGTGAAAATTGATTCCAGTTGCACTAAAGTATAAACGTGAAGATTCTCAAGTGGCCTTTGTTTAAAGTTATCTTCACCTACCAATCTGAAAATAACAGCAATGCTTGTCTTGGGATTTTCATCATATCTGATTAAAAATCTATGTATTTTTAGTTTATACATAAAGAATGGCATTTGTGGGCTCCTTGTAAACTGGCTGGTTATAAGGGGTTACAACTGTGCTCCCATTAGCCTCCCAATCTAGCTATCAAAGATGGACGGTCTCTGTCTGGACTAAATACCCAATATCCAAAACTGTGATATAAATAAATTACAAAATGGGAGATAGTGAGTGGTACTGAAGAGAGTTTAGAAAAAAGACTCTGTTTTGATGAATAATACACTTAACATTTGCAGTACCTTCTTACCATGCATGATCTATCAGTACCCAGCTGCATCTTTCTGAGCCCAGAGAGATACAATGCAAACCTGGCTGTAAGAATATTTCTCCAGGCACAAAACAGAGAGCAAGGATGGTCGTGATCAACACATTACTCATAACACCCAACCTCTACATGGCAGGAGGGATTCTGTGCCAGCTGAGGTCTTCAGCTCAGGAGTTTATTTTCCATGCACCCAAAAGCTTTTACTTAGCTTCAAAGGAATTTGAATCGTACCCTTCAATCACCTTCACTCTATCTTTACAGCTTTGCACGGTCTCCTATAATCAAGAAACAAAGCTTAAGGGACTATTTTTTTTAACTTTGACCTGAATTGCATCCAATTCTCAACCAACATTAGCCCAGTTCGTAGTAAGCAAGTATGACATCATTTCTAAAGTAAAATTTTAACTTCCAGATGGTGCAAAACCGCAAGCAGGCACACAGGCCTTCTGATGCACATAAGTTTAAATACAGGGAAGATCAGGCAAGAAAGAAGATAGTCTATTAAAAATTAGAAAATGTAGTTTCAAACTGGGTATCAGTGAGTAGAACTAAAGTTCCCCTCACTAATATTTGGACTTCAATCAAGAGTGTACATTAGTTAAAAAAATAAAAGCCTTGAAGTTTAGGTTATATTCTAACATCAGGTAGAGACATAAAAGTTAAAATGTTTGAGAATATGAAATACTTCTCTTTGTCTCTTCACTCAACACCAAATAATTTTAAGGGCCCTCGATGCTCTCAAACTTTGGCAGTTGGCTCAATAATAAAACTTGGCAAAGCAAAAAGCACCATCATTTCCCAGAAAAACAAAAGAAAATTAGAACTATATGATATAGTCAGTACATAAAGACCCATAGGTTGAGTTTCCAATTTTTACTTATGACTTAACTGCATGGGAACCAGCCACCTAATGTTAAAACTAGGACAATCTTTTCATTTTAGAAGAATTACTCATTTCCTTCTGATCCAGTTATGTGTGTATTTCTGTGTGTGTGTGTGTGTGTTTAAAAGCATATAACATATGAAAATTTAACCTTTTATCTGGCGGTATAAAACATGAAACATTTGTTATCACTTCAGTTCCAGGTAATAACTTGAAAGAAAAGGACCATGGCAACGAAATTGGCAAAAAATTGCCAAAATCAGAGTTAAACATTATTAATCTTCATGTCAGCACCCAGGAATTATAACCAGTTCCAATGGTGAGGTATGTTTGTAGAAGTTCTATACATAAGCCTCCTGACCTTTCTGCCGTATTTTACACGAGCCTTCAGAAACAGTTTTAATGTTGTGACAAAACACTAAGTGCTACTTGATGTGCCATAAATAATTTTTTTTTAAATCAAACGGTTCATTTCACTGTTAAAATGACTACAGCAACACTTGAGGGAAAAAGAAACACTTGAGAGAGAAAAAGGAGCCACTTGAAATTTTTCACAGATTAAATACTACTTACTTGACAACGCTTCAGGAATTGAATAAACATCGTATCACAAAGGACAACTTTAAAAGAAAATGAAACTGGAACACTCACAAAAGGCCCCAATGTAGTTTTATTTCACATCCAAAGTTTTGTTTGTTTGTTTTTCTTAATAGTAGACTTGGGTTAAGGATATGTTTGAATTTGATTCAACTTGCAATCATTCAAATGGGGAGACAGTTTTAACGTTGGAAGTATGCATAATATACACAGCCTCCAAACACACAAGCACTAAAAATAACCTAAAATCTAAAAGTTGCTGTGGTAGTAACCACTACTTCTCACTCACATCCAATTTCCCTTTCCTTCCTGAACACAGGAAGCTCTCCCTTGCAGGAAGATGGGCCCATCTGTTTTATTCATGAAACATAAACAGAAGTGATATATATCACTTCCTGTCCATGCTCCTCCCCAACTCTTCCCCTTCCTCACAGATCCTGGGAGCTACATTTGGAGGACGGCGGACCTACAGATTGGCAGAACGTCCCTAAATCTGGACCCTCAAGAGACCACAAGAAGGGGGAACATCCCTCACCTTCTGCTCACCAGTCCACAACCCCCGAATGGGTTGGAGTTACAGTATAATGTATTAAAGTACTCATAAGTTACTATAATAATTTCCCCTGTTTTAGCTAAGACATGAGCTCCTTATAACTGAAAAAATTTGTTTGTCTTTAAGATTACCATAAACCTAAAAAAAATGGGGCTGTTGTACCTCTCTCAACCCCTTCTTTGTGTAGGATCTCAAAAATCTACTTTCCCCTATCTTTTCACCCCAAATGCAAAGAGAGGGAAAAGGAGAGAGAGCCAAGGGCACAGCTAAAAGGAGGAGGTAGCAGAACCCTGCCTGGTGAATGGACTAATAGATTAAAGATCAAGACCTTGAGGAAGAGAGAAGGAGAGATTGAAGAAGAGTCCTCTTAAACTTACTGGCTTAAACTCCAGTTTGTATAGATAGATAAGTGGCTCAAGTGGACAACTCTGTTCTGCAAAAGTCTCTGCATTACAAATATATTGTTCAAGTAACTCATGGCAATGGCCATGGACTTACCCACAGGCCTGCCAAATGTTGGGAACAAAACTAAGGTGACATAAGCAAAATGAGGTTAATAACAGTACCTCTTTCATCAAGTCATCAAGTTATTTTGGGGATTAATATTAATAACTTGTAATGCACTTAGCACAGTGCCTGGAACCCAGAAACAGTCAACAAATTTTTGCTATTGTTATTATGTTTTATTATTCTGCTTCCCACAGCTTCTAAGCCAGTGATTTATATACTGTAGATATGCAATAAAGGTTGCTAATCAACAGCCTTCAGGAAAGTGGAGAACCAGCAAATAAGGTTTTGTGCTCTCATATGTACCAGGGTGTTACATTGTCTGTCGCTTACTTTAAATTATTTCAGGGGAGAAGATGGCGGCTTGGTAAGAGGGAGAAGATTCCACTTCCTCCTACACATAGGAGAGAAAGCAGGCTGATCTATGGAGGAACAGAGCAGACAGCCAACAGTACCACAACATATATGAAGGTAGGAGATCAAAAATTGTAGCGGACATTGAAAAACCAGATGGTAAGGGGACTACTTTG